>MJUU01066579.1:92031-114000 GCA_002080025.1 Modiolus philippinarum
TTGGTTGAATTTGCTTCAGTGGTTTCAGAGGAGGAGTTGAAAATATGATTTTCCCTTAGGGTCTAATGTTTAACTATGTTCTTGGCTGGCAGCCATGTTTTTTATCGGATCGAAAACGAATGAGCAAACTTTGAAAAAGACCTTTCTGTAAAGTTTGGTTGAATTTGCTTCAGTGGTTTCAGAGGAGGAGTTGAAAATATGATTTTCCCTTAGGGTCCAATGGTTAACTATGTTCTGCGCTGGCAGCCATGTTTTTTATCGGATCGAAACGAATGAGCAAACTTTGAAAAAGACCTTTCTGTAAAGTTTGGTTGAATTTGCTTCAGTGGTTTAAGAGGAGGAGTTGAAAATATGATTTTCCCATAGGGTCCAATGTTTAACTACATTAACTGCGCTGGCAGTAGCTCACATTGACACTTTGGGTCAGGTGAGCTAAAAGCAGATGATTCCACAACAGTATAAATAACAAATTCAAAATGGTGGAAGACTACCCATCTACCTTAAGGACATAATTTAAAAAATGGCATTCCTCCTTCACTCCATTACAAAGTCTATGAATAACCTGGAAAATGGAAACTTCCTGCCGAACTTTTAATTGCTTGTATCTCAAAATATAGGGCATGAAACTACAGTACAGCCAGGTATTTTAATGAAAGTAATGAGAACTTCATAAAAGTGTTCTAAATTAGTAGGACTTATTGAAAAGTTGACAATAAGAAAAGTAATACTGTAAACTGGGAAATTTTCACACCGTCTTTATTTCGTGGTGAATTGATAGGATTTTAGTTTGCGCAGTTTTGAATTCGCGCTGTCATTTTCTTGACCATTGACTTCAATAATAGTCTAAATAGACAAGTACATGTATATTCAAGCCGTTTAATTTTCGCGCTTCCATTTCCCAGTATACAGTACATAAACATGTATTACTTTTCCTTGTTTATTTTCAACTTTTCAATAAGTCATTCTAATTAGAACGCTTTTATGAAATTCTAATTACTTTCATTAAAATACCTTAATATTTATTTATTTTACAGATACATTTGTATCCAAATCTTTACTCACAGGCGCCATTCACTAAGACAACGACAAAACAAAAACACAAATAGAAGACAAACGTGAACAAGGACATATGTAGGAATTAGGGACAGCCCGCCTTGGTATTGATAATAACAAAATTCAGCTCAGCCAGCCACACTGAGGGCATCACTTTGACACAGATCTGCAAGGTCATCATGGCCATTAACATGACCACCATACTTTTCAAGCATTTCTTTGACACAGATCTGCAAAGTCATCATGGCCATTAACATGACCACCATACTTTTCAAGCATTTCTTTGACACAGATCTGCAAGGTCATCATGGCCATTAACATGACCACCATACTTTTCAAGCATTTCTTTGACACATATCTGCAAAGTCATCATGGCCATTAACATGACCACCATACTTTTCAAGCATTTCTTTGACACAGATCTGCAAAGTCATCATGGCCATTAACATGACCACCATACTTTTCAAGCATTTCTTTGACACAGATCTGCAAAGGTCATCGTGGCCGTAAACATGACCACCATACTTCTGTTGTAAGCAAAGACTAATAATATTCAATGGCTTGAATAAAATGTACATGTATGATTAAAATTGAATTTTGAACAGATGGTAGCTTGATTATTTTATTTAATGAATAAATTATTTAATAGCCAATTCAAACAATCATGACAATAGTATCATATAATCTGCGTTGTGTGGTTAAGGGAGTATGAGCGTCAGATTTCATAAGAATTTGATATCCTCAAGTTCTATGCTTTTAAACAGGGTTAAATTTTTTTGCACACGTATGGTCAGGTCATAGGTCACTTTAAAATACATATACATAAAATAGATAATGTACAAAATTTATTATACTTCCAATTACATTTTCATATATTTTAATGCATATAAACAGGTCATGGAAATTGAAGGAAATCTCTAGAGACAACTGTTTCCCGCCAAAATTTTGACGTCTAATAAAAATTGATGAAAAAGTTGCCAAGGGGAAACAACTCACATTATTGATCCTAGAGAGGAAAACAAAACATATGCTGATCTTCCTGAAAATTCTTTTCATTCTGTGAACAGGCATTTTAAACTGAAAAAGAGAAAAAAAGATAAAACAAATGTATTAATCTTTCCATGTGTAGCTAGTTTTGTTGTAACATCTATCATTTGTCTATGTGTATACATATCAAGGCCAACATTAAAAATATTTTTGTTTCCCCTCCCCAACTGGGTTTTTCAGGTTATAGGTAGGTAGGTAGCAAAATAATTTTATTTTTTCTTCAAATAAAAAATTACTTAAATCCTAAAATATATTCTGCTAATGCCTGTTTTACATAACAAACTCTTTTGGACTTAAGACCCCCCCAAAAAAAATTGAACAGCAACGGCCAATAAAATTTTTTGGGTCGTAGCAATTTTAGCGGGTCAGTCGTGGGAGGGGAAACAAACAATATTTTATTTTTGGCCCAATATATAAACCAGTCATTACATCTTATGGATAATGCCACTAAACACAGTGCCAAGGACCTGGTTTGACCTTTAATTACTGAGTGGTATTTTCAGTCTCTGAGAACTCATGTTCATTTACTCCATATCCTTTCTTAAAATATTCAGAAATGTGTGTGGACATTCCCAAACAATTTCTGGACCAGAGCATTGTTTGCAGGACAGAAATATCTTAAACCTATAAATAGTGGCGAGACTGTAAATTTAGAAAGAGGATAGTTGTCATTTTTTAGCCAATTTTCCATGAAAATCGTCAGTTGTAATTATATTTTCATCATTTGTTTTAGCTTCAAGTATTACTTTTTGAACAGATGGAGTCATAATTTTTAAATGGATGTTGTACATGTTTTATACTCTTCAGTTATTAGCCTTTCTTTTTTTTAATTTGTGGTATATCTTGATAAGAAATGCATGAATTTCTCATACAGTAGAGAAAGAGTGGTACCATGACAAATCACTGTGATAGACATGACCCACTCTGAGAGTGATACTGAATAACTTTTTATCTTTAAGAGATATCTCAATTATTTTTTCTGCATTTTAAGTGGTATAATACACCACTCTTAATACAAAAGAGAGTAGGAAATGATCTCAAATAGCATGTGAATAGGAAAAAAGATATTTAGGTCCACTCTCAGAGTGGGACACGTCTATCACAGTGATTTGTCACGGTACTACTCTTTCTGTACTGTATGTTTGTTGATGTTTTGCCATGCCTATGGCTCTTTTTTTTGTGATTTATATGTCTTTTCTACTTCTTTCTTTTAGATGATAAAATAGTTTTGCTAATATGTATAAATGTAAGCGATAAAGGAGTAGGGGCAATAAGGGCCATATTTGGCCTGGAAAATAAATTTGACCGAATTCAAAGAATTTTCTCATTGAAATGTAAACAGTAATATTTTTCAAATATTGATGTATGATTACTGAGTTTTTTGGTGTAGAAGAAAGGACAAATAGAAGATTTTGTTGAAAAATGATAAATTTGGCCAATTTTTCTATAGGAAATATAGAGCACAAGCAAGAACCACAAAAATATTCATATGAGAGGTTCAATTAATTTGTACCAATGAGTTGGTAAATTATCTTGGATGTGCTCGCTATTTTCGGTTAGGAAAACTGTTCGAAAATCTGCCAAATTTGGCATGTTTCTCTGAAAATGTTCAAAGGTAGCCTTTTCATGACGTCAGAACTGAACCTATTGTGACGTCATTGGTTCTAACTTTTGTATTTTTTCTCTTGATGGTATGTCAACTTTGAAACGAATATGAAAGAAAATCTTGAGCTGCAACTTGGAAATTCACTGGAATCTTGGGCCAAATCAACCCCTTACCGCACCTTGTCCTTTGTCCATGGGACATTTAATGCTAGGAAACTTAGGTCCATGCATAAATTTTCCTGGGAAAATCAATCTAGATGGGTTAATATTTCTAGGATATTTGTCCTCAAACATGTCAAACAAATATTGCTAGCAAAATTGATATCCAGACATATTTTCCTATGAGATTTATTCTATCTAGACAAATTTTCCTGACAGAAATATTTTTGTGCTACATAAACGCTGAAGAGTATACAGATTATTTATAATTTTTTTATCCAAACAAGAGTGGACCCTAATAGATGTCTCGCCCGTCCCTGCTTGTCGCTAAAACAGTCATGTACTATTTAAGAGCAACCTACAAGCCAAATATTATTACTGTACCACTTACAGTAATTGAGAAACAGACTTAAGCAAAAAAACTTAACTAAGTTCACTAGATCATGAAATTTAGGTCAAGTTCAAAAGGCAGACTGACATGTACTAATCAGGACCAAGCTATATACCAAATATCATTGACGTATAGCTTGTAGTTATTTAGAAACAGTCGTAAGCAAAAAAACTTAACCTGGTCAAAAGCTATATGGCAGACTGACATGTACTTATCAAGACCAAGCTATAAACTAAATATCATTGACCTATGGCTTGTAGTTATTGAGAAACAGACTTAAGCAAAAAACTTAACCTGGTCACTGGACCATGAAATTGAGGGCAAGGTCAAAGGCCATATGGCAAGGTCAAAAGCCATATGGCAGACTGACATGCACTAACCAAGACCAAGCTATATACCAAATATCATTGACCTATAGCTTGTAGTTATTGAGAAACAGACTTAAGCAAAAAATCTTAACCTGGTCATTGGACCATGAAATTGAGGTCAAGGTCAAAAGCCATATGGCAGACTGACATGAACTTACCAAAACCAAGCTATATACCAAATATCATTGACATCTAGCTTGAAGTCTTAAGCAAAAAAACTTAACCTGGTCACTAGACCTTGAAATTGAGGTCAAGGTCAAAAGCCATATGGCAGACTGACATGTACTAACCAAGACCAAGCTATATACCAAATATCATTGACATCTAGCTTGAAGTTATTGAGAAACAGACTTAAGCAGAAAAACTTAACCTGGTCACTGGACCGCAAAATATAGGTCAAGGTCACATGATTTTCGGTCCGACAGATAGGGTTCGCTGTAAGCTACCTATGGAGTAAATATAAAGTTCCTACATCAAAGGCTTCTATATAATAAATTGAGTTTACGTCGCCTCCATTGCCATCATACTTTGCACGCCTATGTCTTGCTTTCCGTGATTTTTGTCACAGGCGAGACAAAAATCAAGGCAGGGAGTCCAATCTAATTGGTAGGAGAAGTACTAATTTAGTTGGAGAAAAATCGTTTCTGTATCAATTTAAGTTATTACAAGCATTTTAGTTGATAAAAATGTTCTCTTTCGGCAATTATTATATAATTGAATCTTTTTCATTCAATACTTGTTCAAAATATTAAAGATTTCGAAAGTCATTGACGAAAAATCGTTTCGAAAATATTGCAGACGTTCAAAATATAGGTCATTGATGTTTTTCTTCAATAACTTTCGAAATCTTATCAAGGTTTGCAAAATACCGGCATTTATGAGTATTTTCCATGCCGCTGGTAAATACCGGTTAATACCGGCATTTACTGGCAAATACTGGCATTTACTGGTCAATTGAATTGACCACCCTGGAATTTATACAGTAACACTGTACCTAGCATGGTTTGATGAAAACTTATTATACTGGGCAACTCCATTATTTATATATTATTATAAGGCCCTTAAATTATCTCTTTGCAGATTTTTAAAACAATGTTTTATGAATATAGATTGGGCAAAACTGATCAATTGACCGGAATGGAATTTATACCCTGTTCTGTACTTGCCAAAATACTCATCAGGTGGCTTATAGCTACCACTAAATACATGTAGGAGTGTTTACTTGTTTTTCCTCTTTTTTCTTTTTTTAATTGTTATTATTTTCTTACTTTTTTGTATTTTTTTCTTTTTTGTTATATTCAGACTTCTTTTAATACAACTCAAAGTTGAAGTCAATAGCCATACTATAATTCAAGCCATGCATATAATACCTCAAGTTTACTTTCACTGGACATGTACAATCTATTTTGTTTCCATGTGTAGTTCTTAAACATTTTTATAGAACAGGAAACCATTTACAACATTTTATTACTTCCAACCTTTGACAGTATACCAAGATGTTTTCTTGAATAAACTTTCCCTTGAAATTTTGTTGTTTTAGTCATTAAGACCCTAACAAAGTTGTCAATGATTTAGAGGCCAGGTGTATTATCATGATTATTACCTGTAATTTTTACCTATATTTACAAATTAATTTACTAATTGTCAGACAGTTGACCATCTTTTTTAGTTGACATACTTAGTTAGACAAAAGATAAGTATAAAAATAATGAACAATATATTTATTATGTATTGTTTTTTTCTAAATTAACATACAAGACTTATTTTATGACAACCATGAAACATCTTATTCTTATTCAATATGGTAAATAATGAATAAAATAGTACATTTATAAACTGTTATCTGTGAATAAATATTTTAACTATTTAAAGATTATTAAGTTTTACATATCTGCAGTATTTTTACCACCAAAAGTTCAATTGACCAGTATTTGCCATTTGAGGAGTATTTTCCAGGCCGGTATTTACTGGTAAATACCCCCGGTAAATACCAGGAGTGGAATTTACCGTCCAACCTTGAATCTGATATATTTTGAACAAATATTGACTGAAAAGGGTGAATTTATTTAGTCATTCCTGAAAGGTAACATTTTTATTAATTCAAACGGTCTTATTAACTTAAACTCATACACAAAGGATTTTGCTCAAACCAATTAGGTTGGACCCCCTGCAAGGAATTAAAAGGCTTGTACACAGGTCAGGAGTGGGAAATTTCTACCAATTTATTATATCGGACTTTGTATTGCTGACTCTCACCTTTTATAGAATCTATATATATATATATATATCAAATTATGGGTGCTATCTCAGATAGGACCAGATCATGGTTGATATTTTTAAATGGGTTTATCCAAGGAGCATTATGACCAAGTTTTGTTTGAATTATAATGATAGTATAAGAACAAAGGATTTATAAGTACATGACTTTGTGTAAGTGTTCCTTTAAGTTCTAATGTTCAACCTTATGTATGCTCCATGCTAGTGGCCATCTCAAAATAACCTTTTTTTTTTGTAGCAACAAGGGACCACCCAAGGATTACTTTGACTAACTTTAGTTCCAATGGTCAAAAGTTTTCTAGGAAGAAAATCTTTATTAAATATGTTTCCCATAGAGTCCAATATTGAGAGGGCGAAAGGGGGGTCTCATCCAAATTTCCCGTCCTTAAAATGATCCTGGACAATTTTTTCTAAAAGTTCCGACTCTGGAAGATTGCATTTAAGAAAACAATTTTGCCAATCCCATTAAATTTTCCCATAAAATCCCGATTTCCAGGGTCTAAAAACACTCCTTTCCTGCCCTCAAATGGCATTTTTATCACAATTCAAGGCCTTAAAAAAGGCCAATCCCGATTTCTGGCGTCCCGAAATTGGTCTCCCCCCTCAATATTATACTATGTTCCAAGGTGGCAGCATCTTGGAGTACAAATCACAAAAAAACAATTTTTGGTGGGGGCCAACCTTAAAAATTGTTTGCTGTTTACAGACCTACTCTTTAAAAACCTACCTAATCAAAACATTTTATCTTCATTTCTAATACATTGTTTTTTGTATTTCTAAAAAACAAAAATAAAATTATTTTTTTTCTATTCTATTTTTAGCACATTTTTTTTTCTTAAATTATCAACTCATTTGATGTCTTCCAGAAAAAAAAATCACCTACCTACCTAAGTACACCCAAAATTGAGGGTGGATAAACAGCAAACCCACATTTTGTTAAGGATGGCCAGGGGACCACTTAAGGACTGTTGTAACCAAGATTGATTCCAATTAGCCCAGTAGTTTAAGATGAGAAGATCTGACAGATAAGACAATGAAGGTTGAGGGACAAACAATAAACAATTTTTTTTCTCTCAAAATTTGGGGCGGGCGGGCAAATTTAAGTTTATGTATTTTAGCAGATTTAGTGAAGAATGCTGTCATTTTAAAAGAAATATACCCAAATGGACGAAAATAAAAAATATGTGAGGCGCATGAAAAAATCGGGGTGGACCGTGATGAGAATGTAGGATTATTATCATGATTATGGCCTTAGAACAGAACCCGTCATTTTATTAAATTTCATGTCAAACCACCCGTCTGTCATATTGGCATTTGATGTCGGTCCTGACGTATTTTTATTGGCTAAACCAACAGTGTTCTCAAACTCTGTATGCGTAGAATTTTCACACCCAAATTAAAGACACAGTCCAAATTAAAGACACAGTCTTTGATGCTAGCAGTGTATGGTTCTAGATGGCAAACATCCAAATAAAGGGATAGCTGAAGTGCATCAAGAACATGAACATTATGAAGGACTTTTAAACAAAACAATGTTGTGGTTTCTTCCATCATGTTCATCGATAAACATATCTTTATCCTGTTTAGTTCATCAAATAAACATGTCTTTATCCACCTGTGGTTTTATTAAATTCTAAGAATTAAAGTAAAGAGCCAATTTACCTGTGTTACAGTTCCATATTTATGTCGCATTATTGCTTAATTGTACCTGATTATTTGTAAATAAACCTCCTCATAATTTTTCACCGTCAACTCAACGTAATTTTTAATCGATATTTTGTAACTGGTGGGAGGTGTCAGTGTAATTTAAGAAATGATTTATTAAAATATCGTTTACAGAAACGGAAGCAAATTACCTTGTTTCCGTAGATTTGCCAGAAGACAAATAGTTCATTACATTTTATCAATGAAAACAATCTGACTTCAGCTCAAAATGGCTTCCTGTCAACACTTAGGGGAATTCCCTACTACATATTCAAGATCAACTACACGCTTGATTGCAGAGTTTGCAATGCAATCACAGGATTTTATTTTTGTCCGTGTTTGTTAGGGGGGGCGGATTCATTAACAGACTAATGGCAATCATTATTTCCCCCCAAAACAGCTAACAGTGAATTTAAATCCATGAGTACACCCACAACTTTGACGATCAAACATTGCTTTTCATTTCATTTTTTAAACTGAACTGTTAAAGGTTAACACCTTACTCACGAACAGTTAATAGAAATGCCAACTAAGAGTAGAGACATATAATTTAATTATATGTCTCTGCTGAGAGTAAACTCATTCTTAATCCATCAACAAAATTGAATTGTATTCCTTTATATATAAAAAATCATTAGAATTGAGGACAGTGGCAACTTGTAAATATTGTTTTATAAATTGTTCAGTCTATATTTAAAATCATTCAATTCTTACTAATTTTGGGTGTTTAATATATGTTTTGTCAAACTCTGTATGTTTAAGGTAGTAGAACTAGGTTAAGGGAGAAAACTCTTTAAATCAGTAAGACGTTTGAAATAGTTAGTTGCATCAATGCTTTTTAAGCATTGACGTGAAAAAGAATAAAAAAATCATCTATGTTACTCAGAGGCTTAGAATCTGTTTATGAAAATGATTTCAACAAACTCACCTATGATTTTTAAGAGTTATGTCCCTTAACCTAGGTCTACTACCTTAAATGTAAACAAAATAATTTCTTTCTTTTTGAATTTTGAATAACTGCTGCTGACATTTGTTCAGTGTTAAAATACAACCGAAGTTCACGGAGATGCGGGGTCCTGAAGGGGCTAAGCGTGGCACTGATGTGTATTATTCTTACAAAAACACCTTTTACCTCGTACACGACATTTTTTTACAAATTTAGATGCTTGAAATGATATTGCATTTGTCATCCTGAACAAAGAAAAGATATGGAGTAAATGATCATCAATGGACCATGCTTTTATTGTTGTTCTTCATCTTGAAGTCATCATGAGGCCTTAAAAAATGAGCTTTGCTCATACCTCATAGTCAAGCCAGTCCCTAGTATACCATGTATACCGAATTAGTTGCTAGATGCCAAACAACACCACACGCATGTATGTTTACCTTTGATCTTGGATGCGCCGCGGGGATTGTCAACAAACAAACTGGTTACTGCGTTCTTGTATTCAAGCGTAAAAATATTTTTAAAGTCGCTTTCATCTGTTGCCCGACAAAGAGTTACAGAGATAATCACAACCTATAAACGCACACGGAACACAGTCATCGAGTGCACGCGTGTATTTGAAAGGACAAGATTCGGTAAGGGCCCTTTTGACTCTCGGTAAGGGCTTTTTTGACTCGCTAATTAGCCCAATTTAGAAAATTTGCCCAAATTTTATTGTCTGATCGTTTTAATATAGTAGAATGGTTGCACTTATTCATGTTCATTGTGCAAAACATATACTAAGTCCGTCAATAAACATAAAATTAACTGGTAAAGTGCTTTTACAATTATCCGTTACCCGACAAAAACACTAGTAATAGCCCAGCTATATAGATAGTTCTTGGGGGGGGATGTGAGGAGTACGCTTGCGCAGTGCGGAGAACGCATGCACAGAAGACTATTGACCAATAAGAATTTCAGATTCTCGAAAATCAAAATGGCGTCCAGTTTCGTCCTGATAAAACGGGGCGGGGTTTAATTTTTCTGTTTCCTTGTGGAAGTTGAAAAAAAGTATTATAAACATTTACTATAGGTGGTACTGGGAACAGGTTTGTAGAGGATGATGGGATTGGTATTGCAATATCGCTCAGCCAGATTTATAAATATAGATATGATAAAAAGAATAAGAACAGTAATGTATAAATTTAAAACCAGAAGTTAATAAATAAAGATGAGGTATTGTGCAATAATCAATAATATAAATACTATGAAAGACTTTTCAATTGTGTTAAACAAAGCGTGATTGTATTTTTTTTTGAGATACTTAGGCAATGGAGAACGAAAGGTGGAAAGAGATAGAATTGCGTTTTTTGCGGAAGAATAAAGAGCTACCGGTGTTTATTTGTGTGTGCTGTAAAAGGTTTATTATTGTATCAATCACATTAAATTAAGCAAGTACTAACTAGGTGCATATTTATCTGTTGTCAACATGTTGTGGTCATAGCATACTGCGCTAGAAAAACCCCTCAGTTACATTGGTTGTAAGGATTGTCTGTGAAACCTGAAGCCATAGTTGAAGTATTAAATGCTCAGAATTGCTAGAAAGCATTTACACAAATGCACTGCTTCAATACATGTATACATTTTAGTAATAAAGTTTGTGTCTATTGAGGGATAAAAGATAAAACTAGAGGATAACATGCCCCGCGCAAGGTTGAATCAAATTGGGATTTTCTAGTAATATTTGTGTCTGTAAGACACATATGATGCCCCCGCTAAACACATGTTATTCTAGGTTGCACAGATTAACTACTGGTATGTACCCTCTATTACTAAATCACCAAAAAATTTAAAGTTGAGCAATGCATATTTTTGAAAAAAAAATGAACCGAAATCAAAATACATACCACATGCACATCTTCAATATAGGTACAAATGAACTGCAAAATCAAAGCTTCCTAGCCTCAAAACTCTAGGAGGAATTGTTCGGACAATCTGTGTACCCTGTATTAATAATTCATCCAATAAATGACTAAGTTCAACAATGTGTATTTTTTCCAAAAATGCATCGAAATCAAAATCCTTCCCACATGCACATCTTCAATATAGATACAAATGATCTGCAAAATAAAAACTTCCTACCATCAAAACTGTAGGAGGAGTTGAGTGGACAAACTATGTACCCTTAATTACAAAAACACCCCAAAAATGACTAAGTTCAGCAATGTATATTTCTGACAAAAATTAACCAAAATGAAAATCCTTACCACATGCACATCTTCAATATAGGTACAATAAAAACTTCCTAGCATTAAACTGTAGATGGTTGCGCGGACAAACTATGTACCCTCTATGAAAATCACCAAAAATGACTAAGTTCAACAATGTATATTTTTTTTACAAAAATGCACCATTTGACATCAAAATCCTTATCACATGCACATCTTCAATATATGTACAAATAACTCTGCAAAATAAAACCTTTCTAGTATAAAAACTGTAGGAGTTGCGCGGACAAACCATGTACCCCCCTCGGACAGACGGACGGACGGAAGACGGACGGACGGACGGACGGACGGACGAGGGTAAAACAATATGCCCCCGACTTATCGTCGCGGGGGCATACTACAAAGCAATATCCTAGGAGAATGCAAAAAAAAAAAAACATAACAAAACAAAAAAAAAAAAAAAACAAAAGCCCGAAACTACTTTGAGTTGCTGTTGGCAAAAAATGAGAGGTTTGATCGAATCAGTGACTGTTTTATCATACGTGCAGACCAATAGAAGAAATTACAAAGAAGTACAGAGTTTGAGTATACAAATACATTGTAAATCATAAGCCACCACACCCTTGTCAATCAAACACCGGCAATTTTCTATCCAAGGCTATTCCATAGCCAAGCGTATCGTTTTTATTTCATAAAAACCATTATCCGATTTATATCATCCACTTATGTTTATAAAGTCCCCTCGTGTTTTCTAGTTTCCTGAACTATAGTGGACAATTACACACTATAGACAAACACACTGCATGAACTCATACTAGCATATATGTTATTGTGATATTATTGCTTGAATTATTTTAGGTCTAGTCACTTTAACTATGATTTCTAATGTTGTAGTCAATCTGTTAGCGCCAAAAAAGAAAGAGTTGTGGCCCGGCAAAAAGTCCAAGTCCGAAGTCAGTTACTTGGTGGCCGTCGACGTCCGTGTGCCCATCATTCTTTCGCACCTACCGGACAAAAAGCTTGGTCAGCAAGAGTCACTCTAAGTACTACTGGATATTAACTTCGACTTAAAATAGTAATTTGAGTTTAAATGATATATTAGTTGGTTTTATAACCTTTCAGGGGTGTATAACTATATAGGAAAACGGTTGCCACAGGAGAAGTCTTTAATACATATAGATAAATAGTCATTGAATGCTTTGGAAGTTGTGAAGTGAAGATCATTCCTTAAGTTTGCTGCATGACATAAATATAACTTCAAGTATATTAATTTAGAAACAAGATAAGGCACTTACAATTCANATTTAAGAAATAGATTATTGCAAGCGGGCTCTATGCGAATTAGAACATGGGCAGACCTTATATTTGTCAATATTTTATACCGAGCGAAAGCGAGGTATAAAATGAAGACAAATATAAGGTCTGACCATGTTCTAATTCGCATAGAGCCCAAATTGCAATAATCTATTTCGATTCTAATATATTTAAGAAGAGTTTTGAACATTCGAGGCGGCTCTTAGAGGACAACATTGGGTTTTGCATTAGAATTGAAACATGTCCGAAAACTGCATACGAATACACATAAATGGACATAGAAAAATCTATATTCGTTGTATTATTAAAACAAGTAGCTAATTATTTTATAAATTAATACAAATAATCTGTTATAAAACATATAAAATACGGATATTTTAATATCGAAGCGAGTATAAGTGTGAGCTGGTGGTATTTCTGATTTATATGAGTGCTTAGTTATATTATTTTTGAAGCCCCCCAAAAAAGAAAGAAAAGGAATAAAACTCATATTTATAATTTTATTAACGTTAAAATTTAAAAAATTCATATTTGAATCGTAGAGCATGATATGCAACAAAGATAAGATTTCATAACAACAACACATTCGTTGCTAGGTTACGGTTATGTCAATCTTAAACTTAGTAACTGTTGTAAATTTCTATTATTGTCATTATTTGATGTGGATTTTTTGGGTGATTCATTTCTTAAAAGTTTATTTTAACAAAATAAAATGAATATTGAGTTAATAAAATGTAAAATTGTACATTACGAGTGTCCTTTTGTAAGAAAATATACGCACAGAGACATATAAAACACACGTATTTAAAATGTCTCTGATACGCATGTGCTAAAAAATATTGTTGGAATTAGTACATATAGCTTTGTTTCCAAAGAGAAAGAAGAGAGTCATATTAGAATCACGAACAGTTAACAGAACTGCCAACTAAGAGCAGAGACATAATATAGACATATAATTTAATTATAATATGAATGATAATGTGTTGGTAAGGTGAGCTGCAAAGGTAGAATACATGATTCCGAATGCCAACAGTGATGAAAATCATCTTTTTAAACCTGTTAACATCGGAAAATCAAGCAAGGTCTTCGGCTGGATTTGAACCCCTGCTTGAAGCCGAAGACCTTGCTGGATTTTCCGATGTTAACAGGTTTAAAAAGATGATTTTCATCACTGTTGGCATTCGGAATCATGTATTCTACCTTTGCAGCTCACCTTACCAACACATTATCATTCATATTATATAGAGCTGTGTGCAACACTATTATCTATATACCTAATTTAATTATATGTCTGCTAAGAGTAAACTCATTCTTAATCCATCAACAAAATTGAATTGTATTCCTTTATATATAAAAAATCATTAGAATTGAGGACAGTGGCAACTTGTAAATATTGTTTTATAAATTGTTCAGTATATTTAAAATCATTCAATTCTTACTAATTTTGGGTGTTTAATATATGTTTTGTCAAAATCTGTATGTTTAAGGTAGTAGACCTAGGCAAAGGGAGAATACTCTTTAAATCAGTAAGGCGTTTTCATCAGTCTGATTCATCGATGATTTTTTAGCATTTATGTGAAAAAGAATTAAAATCATCTATGTCACTTAGAAGCTTAGAACATATTAATAAAGACTGATTAAAACAAACATACATATGATTTTTAAGAGTTATGTCCCTTAACCTAGGTCTACCTCCTTAAATGTAAACAAAATAATTTCTTTCTTTTTGAATTTTGAATAACTGCTGCTGACATTTGTTCAGTGTTAAAATACAACCGAAGTTCACGGAGATACGGGGTCCTGAAGGGGCTAAGCGTGGCACTGATGTGTATTATTCTTACAAAAAACCTTTTACCTCGTACACGACATCTTTTTACAAATTTAGATGCTTGAAATGATATTGCATTTGTCATACTGAACAAAGAAAAGATATGGAGTAAATGATCATCAATGGACCATGCTTTTATTGTTGTTCTTCATCTTGAAGTCATCATGAGGCCTTAAAAAATGAGCTTTGCTCATACCTCATAGTCAAGCCAGTCCCTAGTATACCATGTATACCGAATTAGTTGCTAGATGCCAAACAACACCACACGCATGTATCATGCCGAGCTTTGAAGCTCGTTTTATCATCAAAGAAACATATTATCGATACTTTCATAGGTGATTTGATAAGACAATAGCAGATTGGCGTGAAGGACAATTGCCATAGAAACGACATCTCTAAACTGAATGATAAAGTTTCCAGCTTGGCCATACAGTTTTCTATTACCAGTTGAAAGGAAAGTCATTATCACCGAAAAATTGGGAAACCGAACCTTTTGAATGAGGAAAGCTCGGCATGGTTTACCTTTGATCTTGGATGCGCCGCGGGGATTGTCAACAAACAAACTGATTACTGCGATTTTGTATTCAAGCGGCAAAATATTTTTAAAGTCGCTTTCATCTGTTGCCCGACAAGGAGTTACAGAGATAATCACAACCTATAAACGCACACGGGACACAGTCATCAAGTGCACGCGTGTATTTGAAAGGACAAGATTCGGTAAGGGTTTTTTTGACTCTCGGTGAGGGCTTTTTTGACTCGCTTATTAGCCAAATTTAGAAAATTTGCCCAAATTTTATTGTCTGATCGTTTTAATATAGTAGAATGGTTGCACTTATTCATGTTCATTGTGCATAACATATACTAAGTCCGTCAATAAACATAAAATTAACTGGTAAAGTGCTTTTACAATTATCCGTTACCCGACAAAAACACTAGTTTCCTTAACTATAGTGGACAATTACACACTATAGACAAACACACTGCATGTACTCATACTAGTATATATGTTATTGTGATATTATTGCTTGAATTATTTTAGGTCTAGTCACTTTAACTTGTAGTCAATCTGTTAGCGCCAAAAAAGAAAGAGTTGTGGCCCGGCAAAAAGTCCAAGTCCGAAGTCAGTTACTTGGTGGCCGTCGACGTCCGTGTGCCCATCATTCTTTCGCACCTACCGGACAAAAAGCTTGGTCAGCAAGAGTCACTCTAAGTACCACTGGATATGAACTTAAGACTTAAAATAGTAATTTATTTGAGATTAAATGATTTATTAGTTGGTTTTATAACCTTTCAGGGGTGTATAACTATATAGGAAAACGGTTGCCACAGGTGAAGTCTTTAATACATATAGATAAATAGTCATTGAATGCTTTGGAAGTTGTGAAGTGAAGATCATTCCTTAAGTTTGCTGCATGACATAAATATAACTTCAAGTATATTAATTTAGAAACAAGATAAGGCACTTACAATTCACTTATTGAACCGCACTATGTTTACCTGGAATGGTAAGTCGTTTTATGGAATTGTCATTCGTTTTGCCTATAAAAATTTGTAGGAATCTTTGTCTAAAATTAGTCTTTGAGACATAAGTTTATGCAAAGTTAAGGGAAGTGATAAGGTAATTTTTGGTTATCTCAGTTGAATTTATTAAAGGCAAAAGTTTTTAAGCAAACAGTTCGTTTTCTTTTCTTTTGATGCTAAATTATTTACAGTTTGCATTATGAATGTATGGAAACATGGTATTCTATAATGAAACCCAATATACCCACCATTCCCATGATTCAAGGATATACTTTACATGTGTTTAGCGATAGTGCAGATGTACTTCAAGAGAAGTCTTCGATATTTGATATGTGAAACAGACAAATAGTAGTAATAAGAAATGGAAAATAATTTTGTAAACGTGGGATGTAAGAGAAATATTAACAACGAAAAAACCTTTACTTGTCCTTAAAAAAGATCATGTACGCTAACGAATCATAATAAAAGGGGTTTGGACATTGTACGAAAATTACCCTTTACAACCCGCTTTTCTGGTAGTGCTTAGTACTTAGTATACATATGAGTGAAAAAATATACAATATAAAAAAGAAAGGAAACGGGGTAAATGTCAAGGAGACAACATCCCATCTCCAGGTTAAATCGACCCAAAACAAAGCATCTATGATCATCTAAAGTATTAGAGAACAAAGAACTTGCATCATTTTGTTGGAAATCAGATATATTTGTTCTGCCCAGTGAGGAAAAAAATCAATCTCTTCAAAAGTTTTTTTTTGTCACTGAACAAGATTTATCTTCTAAATTAAATAAATAAATAATTATATAAATTTCTCTACAGATAACGAGAAATTTAAATTTTTTTTTCTGTTCCTTATTATAAATTAAGTACTAGTACTAAGTTTGTATATTCTTATCTTAGCATCATCTTTGCTGCTTTACTTAGTACTGGCATTTGAAGCTTCAACTACAAAGGGTGAGTATAATTCTGTGCTTTCTTATTTATAAATATTTTGACTTTAGGAAGTCTTGTGCTTTTTTCGTTTCTTCTCAAGTCAAAACGAAAACCCCAATTAAATAAATAACACCCAGGCCTAATTCTATTGACTGCAGTTAAAGTACTATTTTGTAATAATTAATTCATAGAATTTTAAGAACATAAAGCTTGTTGTTTTTTTTGTCCGCCCTTTTCAGAATCAGGGCCACTTGGGTACGATTCTCAACTGTGCTTTCCCTAATTACACATAGTCGAGACAAAAATGAAAGAATATAATCCAAAATTTCATCAATTTACGATTATGAATTTCAAAGATGGAATTATTTGATTGTAGGATTAGAAACAACACCACCGTGGTTAGCGGTAACATCTGGTAAGTACTTTTTTTCATGGCAAAATTAACAACACACTACTGTTGGAGACAATATTGTTGTAACATCACAAGACGTGGTGCTATTTTTTAAACAAGATTTATTTTGCCAAAAACCGACTTTAACTTTGAAATTTATATTTTTTCCGGTTTAAGGGGGAGGTATCCCCTCGCGCCACCCTTTATCAGCGCCTGATTCCAACGGGACATTAGTTTAACAGGATCCTATGGGAAATATTTTGAATTTTTAAATCTTGTAAACCATTTCAAACATCAAGTTGATATTAACTAGGTATGGTAATATGATGGTTATTAAATAAATGTATGAATTTAGTATCCATGACCCGCAACTGCAAATCTAAGCATAACATTGGACCCTACCTGAAAACGTTTTGAATTGCTTATTCTTTAAAATCGTTTCATATATCAAGTTGATATTAACTAGGCATGATAACATTATAATCAGCTACAAAATATTGTATATAATCGATAACAAAAATGGTCACCAACGGGAGTACAGTTCAGAATAGTACTCTATCGATCGCAAAATGTTCTAAATTGTTTACCCTGAAAACCGTTTCATTTATAAAATTGATATTAATTTTAACATATCAGTAATCTGCTAGTTGAATGACTTTACTGCAAGTTGACTGTCACCTCAGATAAACCAGGCCTCTGGTTTTATTTTCAAAACCGTGTGATTGCGCAAGTGTCCTAATCTCTTGCAATATTCCATTATTCCACAATTAACTCCGAACTTGATTTTAAGAGGCCGCTTGATTGAGATATTGACTTGATATTTTGTATGTGATCGACTCTGTTTTGATGAGTCACATATTTGCAGTTTCACATTGATTCTCAATTTTTGCAAGAGTTGTCCTGTGTAGGAATTATCCCGTTTGGATGTAAAAATTGACGGAATAGCAGTTTCCACACTTTGAATGCTATCGTTTCTTAAGAAAGGATGGCCGATTAACCTTATAGTAGGATGCACCTTTATATACCGATATACATTTGTTTGTATCGACAGGTCCTAGTAATTTTGTTACTGCCAAACCAGAATGCGTACATCTTGAATCATTCAAACGTAAGTAAAGTGTTTTATTCATATCTACTATCTATTTAATACCGATTTCACATTTTCCAGGTTTGTCTTGATGGTCACGAAGGTTGTTATACCCTTTTAAGGGAGTATGAGTGTCATATTTAAGAAGCATTCGATATCCTCTAGTTTTATCCATTTAAACAAGATACATGTTTTTGCACATGTATCATATTTTCGTGGCCATAGGTCACTTTAAAATGCATAAAATAGACAAAGTATACAATTTTATCAATTTCCATTTATATTTTCATATATTTTAAGGCGCATAAACAGCCAATGGAAAGTGAAGGAAGGGATCTGTACAGTGAAAATTCTAGAAAGAACTGCATGTTTCCCGCCAAAATTTTGACGCCGTATATCTCAAAATTCTTACATGGATTTTCAAATTGATTGCTCATGTTGCTCTGTTAACAAAGCTCTTCAAGATAAAAGGCCAGGGTTTAAATTCTTATTACAAAATTTCTGACGCTCGTACTCCCTTAATGCCAGACAACGACATACAACTGAATTCATTTTTATTACTTTGGAAACTGAAACACTACATGGTGTGAACGCCACCCTTAAGAATTATTCTCCAGAAAAAGGAAAGCACAAGTCACAATATGGATATGAAAACAAATGAAAAACATGTGGAGAGGATTTTTCGTTTGATGCCAACTAATATCAGTTTTTTTTCTAAGCTATTGATATGACAAATTCCCACTTTGCTATTGATATGACAAATTCCCACTTAGCTATATATACCTACACCCTCACCAGCACCTGATTTTACTCAGTTCACACTCCATTCATGTAGTTTTGAGTGATGTATTGTTTAATGTACATTGTTGTATCTAACGTTTTCTTGTGTTCCTTGTTTTGTCATGTCCCTGAAATTTTGATATATCGAATCCACTTTTGTTTTGTTATTTCCGTATTTTAATTACAGCTGTTGTTTTCAACATTTTCACGAAGCTATCTGTTTCATTTATAAAAGTCGATCTGTACAGTGAAATGAATAATAAATTGTTTTTTACCGAGAAAGTTCTTTTTTGTTTAAAACACCCTTAATATGGTTGGGCACAGATTTTTTTCATTTTATATTCAGAAAATATTTAAATCGAATTTGTAGAACTAATCTTGTTATATCTAGTTAACTGATGATATGTCAGGAAGATAACAGATCCCTAACCCAACACATTCAAGTTGGAATCGAGTCGGAGACAATGGGTTGAGCTAGAAGTGAAAAACCTAGGACACCAAGCAATTTTCAAAAATGTCAAAATAAGCAATGAAAGAATATGGAGTAAATAAATATGAGACAAAATCTCTACAAATATATGGGGGGGGGGGTCATTGGAAGAACCAAGCAATGGAACAACGTTTCAATTGTTGTTATCTTGAAGTCGCCATAACCCCTTCCTTAATGAGGTTTGTTCATGCCCAAAGTAAGTTCAAGACGACCCTAGCACCGGTTTGAGCGGAATTCATTGCCACCACATCATCACGGGTATATTTTTATTAGAGGCGATATTTTCACACAAAATACAGCCTTGACTTTATCCACAGCAGATTCAGACTGCAGAGAGGGAAATGTCCGAGAATTTCACGTAAGACCTGAAAGAGATATCACAACCATATTGTAAGCAGCTTTTGTAGTGTTGCCATATTATAGACACATTAAAGTTGGTAATATACTATACTTATTTTATCTTCCTTGTAGTCAAGGTCAAATTTTATTTGCAGTTATGTGCAAAATATTGCTGAATTCAATTTGCTAAATAATTGTCTCTTGATAAACATTTGCTCTTTCAGACTTGTTCAATATCAAAGGGCTAGACGCATGTGAACCTCATCATGGCGGTAAGTGTCTCTTCCCGGCTAGAACATCCGTTACCCATAAACATTTTACTTTGAATTATAATAATAATATCTTGCTGTTATGCTGTTTAACGTTTTTGCTTTTTGCTTGTTGTCTAATTTTTTTTCATTGATGTGTATTTGAAATGATGAAAAAGTATCCAAGAATTAAAAACGGACCTCAGGAGTAATTCCATTTTTAAATTAGAGTACAATATTTTTGCGTTGTAAACAGCCACTCCTTGTCATTTCCACTCTTATAAAACAAAAGGGCCATTTCAAGTGAAACTTATTGATAAATTGAAAGCGAAACTTTTAACAATATTGCTAGCAGAGTTTCCTGAAAACAGGTATCTTGCAGGTCGACACCTCATCCAAGATAGCCAAAACCTGGTAAAATATTTTACATTGGCCTCGAGTAGAAAAGACATTCAGATCCCGCAAACTACATGGCATATAAGAACCCAATTTCGCAACGATGTCCTCATATAATCACCACCAAAATTGGTGCCCAGAAGTTCTGCACTTTATTCAAGATGTCCGCCAGTGAGGGACGTATTTTATTATTGTCTTATCGGGAAACATAATTATTCAAAGACTTTATTCTTTGTAACAACTTGGACAATCAAATATTTTACGAAAGGAGATGGAGTAAATGAACATGAGACCATAACACATATATTAACTCCAACTGCAATAATTGTAATGAGCTGTATGGCCTTCTCGGAAATTAATTCCTCATCAGCAGCACTAGAACCCAAACAAAGGAAATCTATAATTTCAAAAAATGTTAAAAACGAAATCCGAATAATCAGTAATATCAAATATGGCTTAGGACAAAACTACGATGGAGGAAGTTAACCTATCCTCAGTGAAGTTACTGAAAAGCACTCTACAATCCTTATCAAGTATTGGGAAAAATATCGACAAAATGGATGTAGAGAACTAAACAGTAAATCGAGCCGGGTAGGGAGGGTGGGCAAGGAAAACAAAAATCTACCCGATACCCTGAAATAAATACCTATGAGAGAGATGACATCACAAACCTGGCAGCAAGATCCAAACTGAGGCTTTTATCGTCTATCGTTCCACTTCACTGAGGATGTTAACCTATCCTCAGTGAAGTTACTGAAAAGCACTCTACAATCGGGAAAAATATCGACAAAATGAATGTAAATTAGTATGACAGTAAGGAAATCGTCTCTAGTCAGTCAAATATCATATTCCCAATACTTATAAAAATGAAAGGAACCGGAGAATCT
>MJUU01066580.1:15783-40326 GCA_002080025.1 Modiolus philippinarum
GGGGGGGGGGGGGGGGATTAAAACTGTTTCAGTAAAGAAAACCAATTCTGGGTAGGCCAGAAAGGTACTATCAAAATGGCCCTTTTCATATTATCATATTTGATTTTATGTATAACTTTTGTCATTCAACTAAATGGAGCGAAAATATGAAAAAGAAAGGAAATGGGGTAAATGTCAAGGAGACAACATCCTATATCCAGGTTAAAATCTTGAACTTCGGTCAACATGGATATTATCTATACCAGGAATATACTGACATGTCAAATACAGTTGCCTTTCAAAGCACCAGTGTCAAATCTTGCTAACTTACCAAGCAAAGGGGATGTCATTCCACCCATGTCATTTATATATGTAACAGCTGTAATATTGTCAGATTTAATTCCTGTTTATTTTCAAAAAATGACTTCAATGCAAAAATATTGCTTAAAGCTCTACATAGTTAATAAGACTTAAAGGTTCATTTTCATTCCAACTACCACCAGTACAAATATCATCATACTTTGCTCCCCAGCCTTTTGCTACTAGCATCAGTTTCAATAAACAAACTATACGATTTTGTCTGATCAATTTTCCATTGTGTGGTTTGATATTATCAACCAACCATTTTATTTCAATTTTTAAGACATTTGAAAGTACAATTTTAGATTCATAATTGCCATTGGCTGTTTGTAGTGCAGACACTTTTTTCTTTTTCTAAAACTCTGTAATGCAATCGTCCAATTTGTACATCATTAAATGCATGTTCTATTAGACCAATAAAAGATGATAAACTCCTAATGATATCTTCCCTCTTTTAGATTAAAAGAGATCCGAAAGAATGATTTCTTCATGTTTATTCTGAAACCTAAATCTTCCAATTTTTTAAACCATTAAGTTTGTATCGACAAGACATTTTTTGAAAATCTTCATTCATATTTAATGAATCGTCAATGTAATACATGCATTTAATTGCTCTTTGACGGAAATAAGCTAACACTGGTTTTAATATCTTTGTGAAAATACGTGGTGCACATGCTAAACCAAAACAAAGGACTTGAAACTCGTACAAAGTATTGTTCCAATAAAAACGCAAGCATTTTTTGTAGTCTTCATGAATACTGATACTAAAATAAGCATCTGTAAGATCAATGGGTGTAAGATATTCATCTTTTTGAATTAGATCTAATACATAAGATAACCCTTCCTGTTTGAAATGCCTGTATGTCACAAATTCATTTAATTTTCTTAAGTTAACAGCCGGTCTCATAGAATTATCCTTTTTTGGAACCAAGAAAAATTTCGAAACAAATTGATCAAAACATGGAAACAATTTATAAACCTCAACCGTGACTATCTCTTTTTCTTCATTAGAAAATGAAATATCATTGAGTTTTCTATAGTTCTGAGGATAACTATCGAATTCTATTTGATAACCCAACCTGACAGTATCTAACATCCATTGATCTTCAATAATAAAAGTCCATTCGGAAAAATTTAGTTTACTCACCTTATGTTAGGATGAGTCTATCTTTGGAACTGATTCCTTTGTGCATGTGGAACTAGGTTTATTGGAGGACCTGGCAATCTTGGGCTGAAGCCTCCGCCCATGGGTGGCAAGCCCCTTCCCCTTCCTCTTATTTGAGGCGAAAACGAAAACCCTGCCTGTAAGAAGGGATTCTGGAGTTAAAGGGGGTAGACTTGGGGTAGGAGGAGATATCTCTGTTTTTCACTTTTTTATTATTTACACAAACAAATAGAAACATTACAAAAGGTATTATCAAAATTTCAAAATTGTAAAAAAAATTCAATAAAGCAAACAAATATTAAATTTGACATGAAAACAAATACCCAATCCAGTTATTCATAATGAGTGCATTTTACTCTACAGTTTTGCAATGCTCTCCAAAGAAAATGAAAATATATCAAAGTCGGGTTTCTTCCGAGGGGGGTAATTTAAAGCACAGATTCAGCAATTTTATTTATTTTTATCGTGTTCATTCTAAATTAAGGAAAAAATGGGACGGTAGAATTTTCTAAAATTTTAATATATCTTACATATACTAGTTTTCTTTCTATTCTAAGTTTTTGTTGAAAATTAAACGAAAGAATTTTTACAAGAAGTGTTTAATAGTGATAAAAAGAGTGAAAATTTCAGCCTATACTATTCACAACACCAATGTATTTCAGTTCAAACTTGTTTAATTTCCTATCATTATTCATGACCACTTTCACACATGTCTAAACTAAAGAATTTTGCATTTGAAATAATCTTAAATGAAATACAAATTTAACTAGATGTTGTCGGAAACGACAGCTATCCCCGCACTCCCTGTTTGACACAGAAAACGGTTGTTATACACCCTTGGCATATTTTTTTCATTATTTACCTATTGATAGTCATTATTGTTACTAAAAGAATTCTAGGATATATGGTTGCTAAGTAGAATTCCAAAAAATAAGTGGTCTTTGAGAGTTTCAAGAAATTTACCAACATATGAATCAATATTTTTGAAATCCAGTTGATGAAAAGGTTTTTCCTAAACTACACAAACATTTTAAGTATGGTTGCTAGGTAGAATTCCAAAAAATAAGTGGTCTTTGAGACTTTCAGGAAATTTACCAAAATATGAATCAATTATTTTTGAAATCCAATTTATGAAAACGTTTGTCCTAAACTACACAAACATTTAAAGTATGGTTGCTAGGTAGAATTCCAAAAAATAAGTGGTCTTTGAGACTTTCAGGAAATTTACCAAAATTGGAATCAAATATTTTTGAAATCCAATTGATGAAAATGTTCGTCCTAAGCTACGCAAACATTTTAAGTATGGTTGCTAGGCAGAATTCCAAAAAATAAGTGGTCTTTGAGATTTTCAGGACATTTACCAAAATTGGAATCAAATATTTTTGAAATCCAATTGCTGAAAATGTTCGTCCTAAACTACACAAACATTTCAAATACGGTTGCTAAGTAGAATTCGAAAAATAGGTGGTCTTTGAGACTTTCAGGAAATTTACCAAAATTGGAACCGCCTTTCAGAATCCTAAGTTATCAGAATTTTGCTTTTTACCAAACACTTGTCAGAATATAATATAATATGCCAAAATTTAAGAAAAATATGTGTCTTTGACATTTTCAGGAAATTTACCAAAGTTGGAACCGGAACCAAAATTCCGAAAGCTTATTGCAAATCTATAGACTATATGCAACAATTCTGCATAAAGATTTGATCCCTAAATCCAGAAATGTAGGAGGAGTTTGCGTCACATGCCACATGTGTCTAATCCACATCTTTTGGTCTTTGTTTAAATTGACATCATGGGGCCTCTTGTTTGCACCACGACCAATATCAAAAATCCGAAAGCTTATTGCGTATCTACAGACTATATGCAACAATTCTATAACAAAATTAAATCCCTAAATCCATAAATGTAGGAGGAGTTTGTGTCACATGCCACATGTGTAAAAATTGACATCATGGGGCCTCTTGTTTGCACCAAGACCAATATCGAAAATCCGAAAGCTTATTGCGCATCTGCACACTATATGCAACAATTCTACAACAAAATTAAATCCCTAAATCCAAAAATGTAGGAGGAGTTTGAGTCACAAGAAAAGTGTGACGGACGGACGGACAGACGGACGGACGGACAGACGGAGGGTATAACATTATCCCCGAACTTTCTTCGAAAGTGCGGGGATAATTAGAGTCAATTTTATACACCACAAGCAAGTTCTGAACGGACCTAATAACTTGAGGAAACAGGGTATCTTTGATGACCACTAAACGGGACGGTAAAAAATGTTGAAAATTGCTGAAAGTCGACATGAACATGTGTATTTTCAATACTGAAAATATTTAAAAAATTAAACGATCGGAAAATTTTAGGCCTACCCAGGTCTACCCCCTTAAATGTTCCTATGCCAAAATTCCTTTGCCTATCCAGATTTCTAAATATTGGGTTTCCAATTGGATTTTACTGGGATCTCCAAGATCCCTGACCTGCTTGATGCATTCTTTGCCAAAAAGTAGAGTCTATCTGGACATCTTGGTTACAAATAGGCCTATACTTGTCATTTAAATAAGGTCTAATATTATGTAAAAGGCCTAAAAAGCTATGGCCAAGCAAAGAAAGGGCATCAAATAACAACGCCCTTTTCTTATCTTTATCCAAAGGCTCACTACCTCTGCGGAGATTTGCTAATTGCACTAAAGGAATCATTCCACTGACCATGGATTTTTGTATTTCTTGCAATTGTGCATCTTGACTATGAGCAAGTCTACAAATAGCAGTCCATATTTCCTTATTTACCCTTGGTACACAAAGGGTAGTACAGTTCTCAGGCCGAGAGTATTTATCTGTAATTGCCTTAATAATTTCTTTACTGGACTTAAGAGTAAGAGCTGCGTTAACGCGCTAGCATGACCTGGTGAAATACTTGGACGAGTTTTTTTACTTGTAATTGAGGAAAACTCCATTCATCATTTAACAAAGTGTCAGACTGAATATCCATGTCTCTTAAAGGGGTGTCGAAAGCATCCCTAAATCCCTGAGTAGGATCAATTCCAGAAGCAGATTCAATATCTTGACTAAACATGACTGGGTCTGAATGAGGAACATCACTACTGTCCATGTATGAATCAAGAAATTCGTAATTCATGAACCCATCTATCTTTATTCATGTCCCTAGAGGTATTGTGGGTAAAATTTTAGACTAAATAGAATGATTTGATGAAACTAGGGTAGTTATGTTGACTTACATTAGTTTTGACAATTTGTAAGTTACCTGAAAACGTGTGTACAGAAATTATCTAAGTTCTGTACTTAAATAATTGATGTTCAACATCGAACATCGAAGCTTTTAAATAATTATGAATAAATGTGATTTAAGACTGTCCGTTGTTCAAAACTGGTAAAAATAAGTAGAAATAGCCAGTATTCAGTGTTGATTACCATATGCCTATGCCCTTTTTTGACACTACAATGCTCTACTTCCATGTAATCATATATTTTGCACAGAAGATGCGATTGTAATTTATGTCAATGCTACTTTCAGTTCATGTTCATTTTCGCAACTGCTACTTAAAACTGGTGTAATCAAATAAAAAACTAATTCATATAAGGATTGACTATTTGACAGATTTATGCCATTCTTTATTCTTTTTAGGCATTTGCAAAGATTAATCGTCAATATTATATCTGTCTATCGTTTATTAGTTATGCTTAATGTTTTCTACCGCCTTTGGAGTACAAATTATGCTTTCATTCGATACCTGGCCAGATTCTCTGGTAAGAACTTACACAGGCTGTCAATCAATTCAAAAGTATATAAATTGAATACATTTGTACAATAAATATACCTAAAATGTCCAGCTTTCAAACAGTAAGCAGGTTAATTACATTGGATACAGAACTATTTCAATCATCCCATAGAAATATCCATACTCCATTTGATAGAGTACTAGTACNTTGTGATATGAGCGTATTGTCAGTGACTGAATGAATAAAATTTTAACAAGTGTCCTAAATGCAACTTGTCTGTGGTCAAAAAGCATGGCTAAACTATTTATGTGGGTTTCTATTAGATGTAAGACCTTTTATTATAAATAACTGGGTGTCATGGCCCCCTCCCCCGCCTCCATATATCATTATTATCCAAGTAATATGTTATTATTAGCTAAATCTGCACTGATATCAGTTTGATTAATTATTTAGAATTAAACTATTTGTTAAGTTTGCAGATATGAAGCATGAAATCCATCAAAATGTTAAAAGCTGGTCAAATTGTATATTTTGAAGTTTGGCCATATTTGAAATATTCGGCCGGTCAGATATAATTTTCATAATCTCACTTACTTTCATAAAATCAAGATAAATTCTTTAAAAATGCTGATATTGTTCATTGTTCAAAAATGCATGTCAAAAATACTTTGATACTTTGAAAATTAGTATCACTACATCCCCCGGCTAATACCGTCAAAACTGAACATTGTGAAAATGCAAAATTAAGGTCTGAAATTTCAACAACTTGAATTTGTTAGCTAATTACTGCTTAAACACAGTGTATACTGTATTTTGCAGTGACTAGAATACAATTAATTATGGAAAATAAAATTTCCAGTCATTCTGGTATGGATATATCAGGTTTTGGAATTTTTTTCTGAAAAAAATCATTCGCACCAATGTTTCAGCTCCAGTGTGATAATATAATGCTTTGAAGGTCAAATTTGACTGAAAAAATGTGAATTTGGACCCATCTTGATGGTTTTGTGCCAAAATAAACAAGACAGAGACAAATTCTAATTTTTGTGATTTTTCACTTAAAGGTATCATACCACCATTGACTTTGTTAAATTGGTCACTTTTTTTTTACCCATAGCACATTTATTGTCATTTCAAATAAAGCGAAACTTCTTACCTAATTAATTAGATATATTATGAGGTTCCAAAAACATTTTTTAGGTCAACTTTCATTTAGTATAAGAAAATGCACTCCTCCGGAAGTATACTACTAGCATAAATCAACTTTCACTTTCACTGCCATCCCGTGATATGGCCATGTCATTGTTTTCACAAAAACAAATTTAGTACAACTGATAGCAATATATAAAAGTTTTTTGGGTACCGAAAATGTTCAGCTTTCAAACGGTATGAAGGTTGATTACATGGGATACAGAAATATATCAATCATCCCATAGAAATATCCATACTCCATTGATAAAGTACCATTTTAACGCCGGGCGGAAGAATTACCTTTTGGTGGTATGAAACCTTAAGCAAGGCAATACGGGACTTCCGAGTCGTGTTCAAACCGGTGTTATATAGCCATTTTCCACCATGCTAGTCTCTCCGGGGGAAATTCTGGATCAATCCTACACCCCCCGGAAAATATTTTCCCCCGTCAACACTGGATCAATCCAGATTCATGACATTTTCCCCTCATCGATCACATAAGCTAGTTTTTCCCCCGACGTCATCAATAGAGTTTGCGTCGTTTTTGTCATAACATTTTCTTTTCCCTCCCGCGTGTGGGTATATGCTACTGAGGTATCATAAGAAAAACTTCCGATGTATTCATCATAGAAACCGATTTTACACTTGGAAAAAATAAAATATTACCCGACCCTACACACAACTTACTAACCGCAAACACAAAAAAAAGACATCTAAATGGTAAACACCAAGTACCCCTAAAAATGTGCAAAGTTTAAGCAATTATATGTAGCTAGTCAAAGCATATGTATAAAAACAACTTTTACTGTCAATCATGATGTCCCAAAAGCAGAATACTTTCAGTTTGAATTACTATTAACAAACAACAACGGCAATAGAATACAGAAGGAACAAGAGATTTGGCTATTACAAAAATCAAATTCCCGAGGCATGGCAAAGAAGGGAACACAGAGAAAAAAAGACAAAACATGGACATGAGACAACCACAGGACATGGAAATTAAAACAGATGATGTAAATCTCCCTTTTGTTGAATACTAGTATATACAAAATGTATTTAATCAAATTCTTACGAAAAATAATTCAAAATTATTTCTTTTTTAAAAAAATACCATGCAAACGAATCGGATGTACATGTATGCATTTTGTAGTCATATTCAAATTAAGGAGGAAATTTTAGCATGGGATAATCTGCAAAATGTACACGTATTCCAGTTTTCCGAGGGGAAAACTGGCTCTGGTTCAAAATTTCCTGGAGAAAGACTGACATTGGGGGAAAATAGAAATAACACCGGAATACATTTCTGAACTATATGAAAAAAAATCAATACAATACATTGAGAGGAAATCACTTACTGATGAACACTGCTGAGCTATTTGTTGTAGCGCTTCAGGTTAATTTTTTTCGTCAATTAAAATTTAGTTAAATAAACAAACGAGTTAAAATTCTTGTCGAACTGCGATAAAAGGTAAAACAAAAACTATATACACATATAAAAATTTATCACATACTTACATTCTCTCGTCCAATCAAAAGCCTTCCTTTCACCCCTCTATTTTTCATAGAGCACACTTTTTGTACTTTTTCCATGTACTAAGTAAGGGATTATCTTATTGTTTAAAAATTGTTGTTAGACAATGCATTCATTCGTACAGGCCAAAGTGTCAGGCAGATAATTATTTTATTGCCTGCAGCTATGTACAATTTGTAATTAAAGTACATAAATTTTCACTAGTCTAATACGAAAAGCCCATATAGTAAAAAACACTGAAATTTGTAAAATATACATTAAATAAATGCATTGTCTAACAACAATATTTTTAAATAATAAAATAATCACTCACTTGGTACATGTGAAAAGTTGAAAAAGTTTGCTCTATGAAAAATTGAGGGGTGAAAGGAAGACTTTTGCTGGATTATTAAATTTGAAAAAAAGAAATACATACATACAAATAAAGTGATTTCCAAACACCAACAGTTGCTTTTCTAAATCCATCACTGTTAGATAATAATATTTCAATGACAGGATAAAGCTAACATACCGTCCTTCCAGTTTAACAAGAGTGATTACAAACTGAGTACATTTTATTTCATTGTTGGTCAAAAACAACTGTTTATTGCCAAAGGGCTTTTTTCTCATATATGTAGCACGTTAATTAACCAATTATAGAAATTGTAAAGGCATTGATTAAACCACTCGAAATGTAAATATATGATAAATGCGTTAGAGAATGGTAAGCCATGCTCTATGAAATAAGTGCTCGGAGCTAAAGCTCCTCGCACTATATTTCATAGAACATGGCTTATCATTCTCTAACCCTTACATAAAAGATTAAAAAAACAAGCGGACAGAGGTAGGGATTGGCCGTTTTCTGCTTGTTTTTTAATATTCTATATTTTGATATGTGTATATATGTTTTGTTTTACCTTTTATCGCAGTTCGACAAGAATTTTAACTCGTTTGTTTATTCATGCTTACACGAACTGCTGCACAGCACTCTTTATTTTAAAATTTAGTTAAATACTTGTCATGTAGGAAGTGTATACTTCAATTTCATTAATATTGTGTTTTTATGTGCTAGATCAAGAATCAAGTCACTCCGTCTCACTGGTATTTGAGGGGATCGTTTTCGCCTAAAATTACACGAGAGTTCCTACCTCGAATGTCCCGTATTCTTGACAAGTACATGTAACTGCCATATAGAGTCATAGTATCTCAAGTTTCGTATGAGTTTATTTTACTCGTCATGAATGACATTTGATTTCTTTTCTGAAGACATATTTTAAATGTTTTTATAATGTAATTGTTATCTCATTTCAGGAGTTATTATTTTTTCATTAGTTCGAATTTCACGTCTCCTTTGTCCGAAGTTTATTACTTTTTTTCAATTTATTCGGCTTTGAAGACATAAAGACAATATTGTGTGGCATATTTTCTCTTTTATCCAAAAATTATTAAAAACCAAAATTACAGAGAGAGATGCTTTTTTCATAAGCTAGGAGATTAAGGTTTTGTCAATAAAATATCTCTTTACACTGACTTTTTACATTTTAATGGCCACTCAACAAAGCAATTGGACTTGAAGTCAAAAATCAAATGTATGTTAGATTAAATGTATTTCGTAAGGTGTTTTTATAGTTTTTGTCCTTATATGTGTCACTATCACGAAAGTGCGAAAGGGAAAAACGGTTGACTTGCATTCCCTGCGAAATTGACTTGTGTGTTCCAGATGTATTATGGGAATATAAACAATAAGTTAGACGAAAAATGTGGCATTTAGGTTAAAAATACAATTTTTTAAACAGAAATTAGTATTTGACGTTGAAATATATAAGTCATGAGCATTATTATGATTACAAAATACCTTTATATTAGAATAATTTAAAATTTGACATATTTTAAAGGCATTTTACCTACTTATGATTTTAGGTAATAATTTCATTTGAAACATCTGTTCCTTTTACAAAACATGTCTTTCGCATTCAGCAACCTAGGTACATCGTTTTCAAGCCACATCATATCGTTACAGCTGAAAATTCCAGTAAATGCGATAGGGTTCTGTCTTGAGAGCGAAAGTTTACTTGCACGAGGGCTACAGTTTTCTTGCATGAAAACCCAAGAGGAGCGATAGTTTACTATGATGAATTTTAATAATAGTGCGATCGGACATAAAACTTTATATTTCGTTTGCTGATCACCACCAAACGGCTACTTTAATATTCGATTTGTGAAAAGAGTACAATAATGTAAATAAATGCTCAATATTGTGCAAACAAAGAGCTTACTGAACGATTGTTGCTTAAAATGTAATTTATATGCTATAGTTTATTGTGTAGTGGGGTAAAGTTCACTCTGGTTTATGCTATAGTTGGTTATTGTACTCCCAAAAATAATCATAATTTACTTGGGTGTTCACAAAACAAATGAAAATGATATCAATAAAAGTAACAGCGTTTTAAATATGGAAAACAAATGCGCATTTTAAAAATATTAAACGATTCCCAATTTTTGCAATGCAGTTCTACGCTTTACAAGTGAAACATTTTTATTCTTTGAGTTTTAAAATGATGAACCGGACTCATTATTACCGCGAACTTATAAAATACTAAGAAGTTACAGTTATTTTGAATACATAAAAAATGTTTACACTCTAAACTGTAAAGTCACATAACATGTCAGTCACATAAGAAAAAGTAAGTGTGGTATTCAAAAGGTATTCAATAATAAACTAATTGCGATTAAAATTTGCAATTCCAGTTATTGAAAATCTTGTGCAACCATGCAGTTTTGACAGCTACCACATAAGTTTTAATAATTTGAAAAATTTCATGAGACTTGCGAAATTCAAATTAGTTAGTTGATAACGAAATACCGAAGTTACTGTTAATTTTTTTTCTGCATATGCGCACCTATGTCTCATCAGTGCAGATCAAACCAAATCATTTGAAAGTCTTTGAACCGAAAAACGTGTAAAAGCTGATAGAGAACAAATAACCAAAAGGATCTAAATAGAAAAGCCAAAATTCAGCCAAAATTGACATGTAAATACACGTTTACATTACTGTAATTTAAAAAGCATAGAAATTTGATAATCCTATTGGAAAATGTATTTGCCCATGAGATTTTACTATTTTTCAGTATTTCCAATGGGAGTTTGAATTACTAGTATTGCCATGGAAACATTTTTCCCATTGAAGTTACAGAAATCCCATGACAGTAGTAAAAGTCCTATAAAAATATTTCAAAGTCCCATGAGAAATACAAATGTAGTGAAACACCATACGAAACTGTATTTTTCCATTGGATTTTGAAATTCCTATAATTTTGAAATTCCTATGATTTTGAAATTCCCATTTTTCTTTTTAATTGCTGCTGTGTTAAATCATAAGATATAAAGTTAATATATGATTTTGTTCAGCTCTTTGCGATTTATTCAAACTTCTTGGTCATTCTCAAAAATGGTGGCACAGGATTTGCAATCATTTTAATTGCAAATTTAAATTGGAGTGAGTTAATATTTAAAATACTTTTGCAAAGTTCTCAATATAATTGGACAGAATAGTAGAGTCAAAATGAAATCTTGGAACTTACATCATGGAAAAGAATATAGCAGTGATACACAAGAAAACTGTCGCACATATGCAAGAAAATTTCGCTTTCAGATATCTGAGTACACGAGTTAACTATAACGATGAAGTTCTTGACCACCTTCGTTTGTTTCAGTATATATCTTTTATCCCTTGGATTTGATTTGTGCAAAATGATTTAAACTGCACGAAATGCTTTCAAGTCTATAATATTTAAGATTTGAAACTGTTGATGGTGTTGTTGTTCATAAAATGGCGTTTAAGTCAAATAAATGACCCGAAGACACTCGATTTGTCGATTTTAATATGTGTGCTGAAACGAAAAAACTAAGATACAGAACGTACGTTTAACAAGAAGTATTAAGAAAATGGGATGCAAAAATCATACCTTGAATTATGTAAAAAATATCGTTTTAATTGAGAAAAATCCAGATATATCAGACGACAAAAAATTTAGAATGTAAGTAAACTTTACTGAGAATGCAAGTCAACCGTTTTTCCCATTCGCACTCTCATGATAGTGTGTGTTGTTTACAAATTGTAATTTTGTACACAGAATTTGTACAAATTATAATTTGTATTTTCCCTTTGTACAAATTACAAATTTGTACAAAATTAGCTTATACAAATTATAATTTGTACAAAATTAGCCCAAAAATCACTTATAACTTGTTCAAAATCTTGCATCATTTTCTAAACTTTATTTCAAATGATGAAATTACAGAAAATATGATTTATTCGATATGCATTTACTAGAACATCTGGTTGAACATGGTTCTGTATTGAAATGATAATAATTTTCATGCTTAACAATTAATTATAGTATACAAAATAAAGTGAAATTAAGTGTATATGTGCTCTATCATTATAAAATAAATATATTTTCATTACTTTCATCATTTGAAATAAAGTTCAGCAAATGACTGAAGTCTTGTACAAATTATATTATTTGGGCTAATTTTGTTCAAATTATAATTTTGTATAGGCTCATCTTGTACGAATTATAATTTGTTCAAACTGAAAAAACAAATTTCAATTTGTACAAAATTTTTGTGCAAATTATACTTTGTACAAGATTACAATTTGTTCACAACATATATGCCTTAAAAATAGTATTGACAATAATGATAAAGAAGACCATTATGTTCGATCATGATAATTAGTAGTCAGTTGGCTGGAATAACCCCGATTTTTCCCCCACTTCCAAATTCCAACTTTTTGTTTGAAAGTCCGCATGCATCCCCTTTTCCTAATAAAACATGTTAACAAGGGCATCGCATGCACGCACTGACCAGTGAAAAAAGGCCCATTTTTATACCCATTTTGTAAAATTTCGGTTTGCGTTTAAGCTATTTTTTTTAGATGTTTCAAAATTTTAACTATCTATAGTCATCTAAACGAGGTATCAAAGGATAGCCTTGTGCATGAGTTTTATAAAGAACTCAATTTTTTACAATTTCTATGCATAATACGTTCTATAGAGCCATTAAAAATATCTATCTCTATTAAATATCGACGAAAATTTTTATCCTTTCCTTAAGTAAGTAAAATGGTCTATAGAACCCAAAGCGCATATCAATTCCTAATTCTTAGAATTATAAATTTTTCAATGTATTTTCCTGAATATAAGACATGTTAAATTGATTTATTACATACTTAGCGAAGATTAATTGTCGAGTGTATAAAAATGGAAATACTTATAACAAATAAAAAAAATACAAAAGTCAGTGTAAAATTTACTTTCTGCACATGGTACACAAATATTCTTCAAGTTGTTTCTTGTTTGTTGCATTTTTTGTCAGATTGAATTGTTGTTGCTCGACACATAAAAAAAATGTCTATTACGTTTTTCTGTCTCTCCTCTTTTCAGAAAAATATGAAAACATTATTAACTACTAATAGTCAATGAGTATAAGTTAATGCCACAAAACCAAAAATACTGGAACGATGATCAAGAAGGTTAAAGCTTAAATTTCTAGATTTGATACTTTTTAGGGGGTTTATATTAGTATTTTCAGAGTAGAAGAGTTTTAACAGTTTGCATTTGAAGTACATGTATTTATATTTTTGCTCTTACCCAAGATGACGATGCATTTCCCGAATTTATACTCTTGTTATACCGTTATTCAAAAATATGGTCCTCTTACTTTTTCTTATTCAGACACTGATTTTGTGCAAATAAGATCTACATGCTGGCGGTGTGAATTACCATTTCGTCATTAATTTTCAATCAAAACGTCTTAAAAATCCAATGTAAAGTGATATTTGTTTGATGAAACCCGGAGATACTAGCTTATGAAAAAAAAAATTCTTTACAGTTTTTAAATTAAAAAAAAAAGAGAAAAAAATCCACAAATTATTTTTATGTAATTGAGGAAAATATTTACAAAAAGTAATGAACTTCCGTAAAATGAAACTTGAAAACAAAATATCTCCTGAATGTGATAACAATTACATTGTGAAAAAAGTTGAAATATAAACATTCAAATAAATTACGAAAAACCAAAAGTCATTAATGGAACTAAAAGCAGAATACAATGTTAAGCGTAGTTATAAGAGGATGTCTTCCTTCAGTGTATAAGAGAAATATTTGAGACAAGTGCAAGAGAAAAATGCAGCTCTGAGTAGTTTCGCTCTTTTAACACATTTTGGTAGTTTCAAGCATTCTTTGTCATTTACATAAAGAATGTACGGCAGCATACTCTTTTATGTAAAAAAAGGTTGAAACCTTAACATTGAAAACTCAAAACAAGTAGAATTTTAGCGTATACAAACGAATGTTGGTTAATGCATAATTTGAGCTTCATTTCAAACAAAAATGAGTTCCTTGCGCTTTTCCTGTAAGATCGGCGGAATGAAAAATTGCAACTAAGCAGTGCAAAATAAAACTTTTCAAAATTATACTTTGGTTTTTTTCTGATGCGTAGAAAATTGTAAGGATGCTGTCAAACAGATCTTTCATCATCATTATTTCGACTGGCTGTGTGACGGGCAACACACGTGTAGTGACCATGATTACACTTCCGGGTCACCAGATGATACTCCTGGTTTTTTACGCGTTTTACTTTCATAAGGCGTTTGTTTTATGATCTGTCTATCTATTTGTGCAACTGTTATTGTGAAGTTTTAATTATTTCATATCGATATTAATTTGAATTTCAATTAATACGACAATGTACATGCTTGATCTTGTATACTGATGTTATGTCTGACATTGTCCAGAGATTCATAAATTGTTGTCTTACTTACAAATAGATTGCTAAGATGAAGGATTTACATTTCTATCCCGATAAGAAGATGTAGAAAAAAAGACTTCCTGTGAAAAAAAAACGACTTCTTGTTATATGGACGGTACATGAAAAAAAAAGACAAAAGCAAGTTAACAAACGCAAGTTTTAAACGGTCCCAGCACAATTGCTAACAACGGCAATAGATTACCGATGGAACAACAGAAGCTAAATGTTAAGCAATGTTACATTCATGTTCTTTTTTACCAACGGATGCGGGATCGTCAACAAGCATAACATTAACAGGCAAAGTATTCATACAACCGCTCTCATGGGTTGCCCGACAAAAAGACACAACATATTAACCACCACAGGGCACTAATCGAGTCAATTGTAGGAATACTTGACAAAAAACTAGTGTTTTGTCCGTTATATTTGGAGCACCTGGCCAGGTCATTTTATAATTCTTTATGATCCTGCTTCCATAGGATAAAAAACATGGATATAGCATTGTTCGACATTTAGCGATGAATTCCACCAAAACCGGTGCTAAGTTGTCGTCTTGAACTAACATGTACTATGAGGTTAAGGTATCAAACCATCAGTTCAGAGCTTGGAACGTATGAGAAAATAGACCTTTTGAATCTAGAGATAGACTTTATATTCTTGCCCTTTAAAAACTATTCGAGGGAAATTGATGAATGATACATCCATTTAAAAAAACATTGATATATGAGGTTTATTTTAAGAACAAGGTCAAGGTCAAATGGCCGGGTGTAATTTTTGAATTCCCACTGACTATTTTTGTGCAATGTTTTGACATCGTGGTACGTTATCGGTGGTTTTCCCGACACACTTGGAATCTTTTAGAAGGCTTTAGCTGTATGATAAAAAAATGATATAATGTAGAACAGGTATGTGCCTTTCACGACATGTATGGTTTTGGGAAGGATAAACCTAAGATAATTATACAGGGAGGTTTGAAAATTCCAAATTTTAGCTGAAAAATGTTTAGGAAATGAATTGGTGTGTCCACACCTAGACGGCATCATGGTGACTTTCAAGATGAACAACAACTGTAAAAGCAGCGATGTTCCAATGCTTGTTTCTTGCATGTATTTGTAGATACCTTGTGCATTTACTTTTCATTCATGGTTTATTTTGACACATTCCTTGAGGAAAGCATCTTGTATTTATGTCTCATGTGCATGTATTCCATATCCCTTCGATGTTAATACAGTGGGGTGCAGACATAACCTCTCATAAAGTTAACTTGAAGCAGTCATAAAAGCTCCTCTACATTAACCCAGAACAGGTATCAAATCTGCTCTAGGACAGCTCTAAGTCTGTTCTAGAATCCTGACCGCTCTGACCAGTCATGGTCATAAGACATTTTTACTTTTCAGCGTCGAAACCGAAACCGAATCCGAAACCAAGACCGAAACCGAAACCATCCTATACAGAATTAGTTGTGTTTTGTTTCTCTTTATTGCATGCATATCAGTGTCTCATGGGCTTAAAAGTTCATCTTTCTTTTTTGAAATATTTACTGTAGATTTATTTATAAATGTAATTTCATAGAAGTGATTAGACTTTAGGCATTAAATATGTAATCAAGTTTACAATTTGGATTTAAAATTTGCTTTTTGGGTGTAATCATGAACAAAAAAAATCACATGCATAATATGTTGTTTGGCGAATATTTCTTATATTTATGTTGCAATTTACAAATTTCATGAATTTTGTTTTGTTGTTAATCTTTGTATATGTGTGTGTCTTCATTTTTTTCTATGCCGTGCTCATGTTGTATCCCTTTTCTTTTATTTTTGCCATTGGCCATGGATTATTCGTTTAAGATTGACGGTTCGGTTCTCGCTCACTTTTAGCATGAATTAGGTCTTTAAGGCGAACATTCAGTAAGCATTTTACGTTCAACCTTAATAAAGGCCATAGCAATTCAGTTTTTTTTTAAATTTTATTTCATATATCCTTTTAAAAAAGTTTTTACATGTTGCGATATACAAAATTCATAAATTTTAGCATCAACAATGGCAACATCGGAAAAAACAAAGAAAGAAAGACATAACATGAGCACGGCACAGAAAAGAAAAATGAAGACACACACATATACAAAAATGAACAAATCGGACCGGATAAAACAATGGATGAGATCGGCAAGATTTTAAGTCTAAGGTTTAAACTTATTGTTAGCACATGACCAAAACAATTTAATTTTGAAAATTTATTTCACGGTATCCTTTTGAAGGAGTATTATATGTTGCAAAAAATAAATTTCTTGAATCTTAGCATAAGTAAACCACATACTAAAAGTCTTACTTTTCAAACCTTTATTATGGTGAAATAAATGTAATATCGCAACATATAAAACTCCATAAAAAGAATATCATGAGGTAAATTCTTAAAAAAAAACGGAATTGCTTTGGAAAATTATAAAGATTAAACATTTTAGCTTAAACAACAGACTAGAAATCTTGCTTTTCAAACCTTTTTAGTACTTTAATTCATAAATTTTGTATTTTACAATATATAAAACTCCTTATAAAGGATATATATAATAATCTTTTCAAAAGACTATATTGTTTTGGTCTTTTTTAAAGATTGAGTTTAAATTACAGTCTTCAAATTTTACTTTTCGTACTTTATTAATGGAAAGATTAATGGAATAACAGGCTTTAAATCTTACATATTTTAAACTACAGGCTTAAAATCTAACTTTTCATGTCTTATTTATGTTTAAATTCAGAAAATTTCTATATCGCAACAAATATAACTGATTCAAGAGGATATAATAAAATAGTTAAAAGAACTGGATTGTTGTACATTCCTTTAAATTGAGCGTTAAATCAGACTGAAAGTTTTCCTGTAAGACGTTATGCTAAAATTCATGAAATTTGCATATCGCATTATATAAAGCTTTTTTTAATTGATATTACGATGGAATAAAATTTTCTTAATGCAATCAAAAAACTTAAAATTTCACTTTTCAAACATTTTCTATCTTAAAATTCATAAAATTTGTATATTCCAACATATAAAATTTCCTCGATGACGAAAAAAATGAATTGTTTTTTTTTTCATTTTTAAAGACTGGGTTTAAACTGCAGACTAAATATCTTGCTTATCATACCTTATTTATGCTTAACTTCATTAAATTTGTATATGGCAACACAAAAAAAAACGCTTTCAAAAGGATATGATGAATAGAATTAAAAGAAAAGGAATTTAGGAATCCCGGAATGTATGAATTTTAGCAAAACCACGAAAATTGGAACCCACGAAAATAAATGCATCCACAGTATTTTAAATGTTTATCTAGAACGGAGTAATTTACAACTGTTAAAGTGAACACTTAAAGACAGTCAAGATCCGATCCTTCCATGACCCGCAAATCAGCTCTTCATTCGCACCCACAATCACCAGTCTATTTGATAAATATTATTTATATATAGCAAACAAACTGTACGAAGGTTGAAAAAGAAAGAAAATTATTAGCTTTAAACAGAATAAACTATTGGTTTGATTAAATTCTGAATAGCGGTTTCCGTTTCTAATTTGTTGGACTTAAAATCACCTCATTTCGATTTCAGTTTCTCATAATTTGCGTTTTCGATTAAAAGTAAATTCAGATTCCGATCGGAAACTATACTTTTCATTCGGAAACTGCAGTTTTCGTGCGAAATACCAGATATTTCGCGAAATACTATATATTCTGTACGGAAACTCAAGATTTGGTGCGAAATGCCTGATATTTAGCATGGAGACCCTACCTTTCAGTTTTCGAGCAAAATACGAAGTATTCCTCATTTTTGTGGCTATTGGGTGAGATACATTTATCTCATGAACGGTACATGCGACATAAATTTTATGATTTGAAATTTCCCAAGGAAGGCAAAAGGAAACCAAATTAAAATCCAATAAGTAATGAAGATTTAATCCCTTTTGGTCCTTTTCTTAAAAAAAATGGTTGGACCAGGACTCAAAAAGTAAGATAATCATATTACGCGTATGCTTAAAAACATGTTACTAAAATTTGATAATGATCCGTTTACTATAACCAAAGTTATGATTTCCACAGACACAAAACGTCGTATTTTACCGATTTTTGGCCCTTTTATCTCAAATAGTTGGGGCCAAGGACCATTATAAATTAGAACTCATGCTAACTGATTTGCCAAGAAACATCATTCTCAAATGTAATAATAATACGTCCGCTTCAACCAAATTTATCCTGTTCACAGACACTGACCCCGACAACGATGACATCGTCACAACTTTTGCGGTCGATCAAAATTGATCAACAAAAGAAATTTTGTAGCAAATAGTAAACAATTTTGCATTCTTTTATTGAATTCCAAATTACTTCTACTACATTGTATTAAATATTGAAAGTCCAAAACGGAGATTAAAGAAAGAAAGCCAAACAGTTCAACAATGTTTAACATTCAATCCAGTTCATTCTGTATATGCTAGTTTCGGTTTCGATCTCGCTTTCGAATTCGGTTTCGGTTTCGACGATGAATAGTAAAAATGTCTATAACTAGAATCCTGACCGTTCGGGTCGGACCATGACTGCTCTGACCTGTTCTACCCATGACCGTTCTATTTAAGTCTGTTCTGGTCATGACTGTTCTATGTAAGTCTGTTCTTGCCATGACTGCTCTCAGCTGACCTGTTCTAGCAATGACCGCTCTCATACCAGGTCTTGTCACAGATCTGGCAAAAATTCATAACGTGTCAAATATACACGTATTTTATATATTTCAAATTTAGTTATATTATCAAAACAAAATTAAATAAAAATTAGAAATATGAAATGAATTACATGAATAATAAGATTGCATTTGCCTGTAAAAGCTCTTATTCGCGGATAATTATTTTCCTGTGTTTATCCAAGTAAATTTTGAAAAGGTGAGACTTATTTCCCTTTCGAGATATACCCGAAAACTGAATCGCAATAGTTTTTTTTGTAAATATGTTATTATAAATAAAAAAAATCGTAAATTTAATTATATCATTATTAGATTACGTTTACTGAGAAAACATCGTAAAAATAGAGGTATATACATGTATATATAAGCAGGACATGCTTACCCTTCCGGAGCACCTGATGTCACTCTCTGTTTTTATGGGAGTTCACACTGTGAGTGCCTTAGTTTTAAATGTCGTCTTTTTATTTCCGTGCTTGAAGCTGTCTCACGTCCTTGTTTTGTCTTTGCTTTTCTCTGTTGCCGTTTTTGCCATGTCTTCTAATTTCGATTTTTGTTGTCTTTGCTTCCCTTGTTCTTTCGTATTCTACTGCCCTTGTTTTGTATTGATTTAAATGTTTCGGGCTCGAGAAAAAGGAAATTCTGACACATCCAATTTCATATCGAGTTTAAATTCTAGGACCGAAACAGCCGTGCCCAATGCAGTTTTTGTAAATACGGTCATGACAAAAAAAGACTTGGCAAGAACGGTCGTAGCCAGAGCAGACTTAGATAGAACGGTCATGGCCAGAACAGACTTAGGTAGAACGGTCTGGCTAGAGCAGACTTTGGTAGAACGGTCATTGCTAGAACAGACATGATTCTATTAACAGAGCAGACAGGACTCTAGGACTGTTCTAAGTCTGCTCCAAGTTAATTTCAAGTTAACTTTGAGCTGTTCTCGTGACTGCTCTCAAAGTTAACTTGGATGAGAGGTTATGTCTTCACCCCACTGTACGTATGTGGATTTACTTTAAGTTTAATAATACTATTGATCATAAGTGGCTGAACTGACATATTAAAAAATGAAAGAAAGATTTCTTACACTATTTCTACTGACTAAGCATACATTTGCTGAAACAAATAAAGCTATGTTTGAATGCTTTTACAAATAAAACCTTGGCGAAGACCTTAAAAACATTCCATAATTATTGATATTGAACGAATTGTGAAAATTTCATGGACACCTTTTTCATGTAAATCACCATCCACGAAATATAGTAAAATGATACTTTCGAGCAAAAGGTGTGAAATTTATGGTGCTAAAGAGTCATTTCTTATAAGATGTAGGATATATTTTCCCGATTTTCATGTGGGAGTATGGATATCATACCATGATCTGTGCCGGGGTCATACCTTTTTTTGGTGCGGACATTCAGCAATACATTCATATATTCAATGTCAATTATGTAAACAACCTTTTTTGTTTATCTTAGTGATCGCGTCTTTATATTTTTTTCTGTAGATCTTGCAATTTTTAGACCCAAGATTTGTATTTTTGAACATTCCCCGACGTTCATGATATAACTTTTTAATAACACCAAATATCTCGACCATCAAAATGCATAGATAACTCCGGGATAAATACTAAGTCAAACCACAGATGTATTGGCTAATACATCTATGGTCAAGCGTGTAAATGAATGGGTATTTGCCCTAGAAAATACCAAAGATTTGAACCAATTAGAATTCAGTTTACCTACATAAGGTGTAATTATTATTACTGTGTTGAAGACAGTACGGCCACCCTAAATGCTTTGTTTTGGGTCGTTTAACCTGAAGACGGGATGTTGTCTCTTCGAGATTTACTCAATTTCCTCTTTATATTCCACATTAATAAGTCACACAAAACGTTGATGTAATAAAAAATATTTATTCAAAGTTAACTGTCATACAATACTACATATTAAGATGATTTCAATAATATAATTTCTATTTACCAAAATCGACCGGTTTCATGTTCGCAAGACAAGATGGTGACATTTACAAACATAACAAATAACACATTTAAACCAAATTTAGATGTTCTATGAAACTTTATATAAATAAACAAATAATGTTAGTTTAAATCATTAAGACAACCAATTAAGGTTTGATAAATGTCTACCAAAGATTTCGAAGATCAACAAAATAAGAATCAATTACTTAAAGATGGCAAAAAAGAAAAAAACAAAGAAACAAACAAATAAAAAAAAATATTTGATCAAATATTAGGATTGCCGCACTTTCTTGAAAACTGGAAAAGCCCTTTGATTTCATTGAACTTCAAGGGCCTGGAAAAATATTTGAATTTTAGAATATTTGGAAATATACTTGAACAATTCTGGAATTTGAGTTGATATCGTCGACAGTTTGTAAACAAATTCTGTAAAATAAGTATCACAGCCTAAAATTTTTTCTACTACTAGTATTTTGGTTCTTGAAATTGGCTTGAATTTCCTTGAAAGTCCTGTCAAAATCCTTTAATTTCGAGGCATCAAAATAGTGGCAATACGGAAATATTACCTAGAGACATTGATTTAATCGAAGTATTGTAAATTAATTACAGTTAGGTTTAAAACCAATAAGTCTCTGTTGCATCAGATTCACAGTCTTCACCTAGTATATTTGTACGAAATTATGTTTTTTTTGGGGGGGGGGGGCAACAGTTGACAGTGGTTATAAGAGCTCTTCGACAGTAAACTGTAGATCCCGCATTTTGGCTTTGTTTGACATGTAGCAACGAATGTCCCTCAAACCGGTTGTAGGGGCCGTCTTGAGCTTACTATGTGGTATGAGCAAAGCTCATTGTTAAGGACCTCATCGTGTAGAGACTTTGCCCCATGTGCAATTTCTCCATATCCATTCATCATTTATTTAAAAATATTGGATGTAACGTGAAAGAATTTACAAAAAAAGATAAAAAATGATAAAAATCCGAAAAATAATTAATCTTCCCTGCTTTTCGTTTTACATTTTCTACACATTCGTTTCGTTGTCAAATTAGCAGTAGCAATGCATACCCCTTGTAGACTACTGATGACGATGAAAACATATTCAACAGCCACTGTCTGAGTAATTTCACCAACGATACCCAAGATCCAAAATAAGCCTGTTAAAGCACAAAGTCTTAGGTACACCTTTCCTTGCTGGAAGGAATGAGATTTTTGCACATGCTGCATATGAAAGTTATGACGCATGACATGGACAACAATGATAATAAGCGTTATCAGATTGACACAAATAGAAAGCATGATGGGGACGGAAACAAATATCAAATTTGAAAGAAAACCCGTTGGAAAGCAGACCGACCCAGAATAAATAGCTGCGAAATGTGGGACATCAAAGTAATCTTGTAGAACGGAGGGTAGTATGAAAATTAAAGGTACTGACAGACCAACTAATGTTATTATGTATTTTGTAGTCCGAAAACTAGAATCTTCATGACATGTGTTTGACATCATTTTCGTCATATATATGTAACAGAAATGGTCATATATGTGAAGGTAACTAACCAAAGGTAGTGAATAAAAACTCCTATGATAAAACACACCTTTCGGAAGTCATTTGCCCCTATTCCTATCATGAATAAAATGTTTGATAAAACCATCGAAATAGAAAGATTTTCCAGGTTATTGCCGGGAATTGACTCCGCTGTCCCAAATTTCCGGGATAAGACTATAGATACCCCCAGAGCAAAGACAGATAGAGAATTTCCAATATAAGTTATGATAAGTTTAACTGCGTTCACATGTTCTGATGATCCTGTAACTGTAATCTCCCGTTTACATCTTATTTTTTGTAACAGAAGATGGTGGTCGACAAGCATACTATTTACAACAATGTCTGAGCAGAGTGCGGGCTTATGCTTCGTTGTTCCGTTCCATTCAACCTTTTCTCTTGTCATCTCTTGTTCTATGTGAAACTCTATTCCATCTACATTATTTAAGGTAAAAACCATACTGTTTTCGTCTTGCTCTTGGTTTTCCATGTTCAGATCTGAGTTTTCCAAATCAACATGTACGAACTCCATAATATCTTGATTGAATATGTTCATTCTCCATTTTAAGTTACTGAATTCATTACGATAATGTATCAACATATCTGCCGTCAAGGACATTTATATTCGTATCACAACTTCATGTACATAGAAATAGGATGAATTGGTCGTTATATTATAACTTTCTGCGGATGTAACTAGTGTACTTGTAGAAGAAAGAGTGTACAACATACCATACAACACTTGATTTCTAACGGAAAACGATAAGGGTGTTGAAAAATTAAGACGAAACTGCAAAGTAACTGTGGAATTTGTAAAAAGTGGTGCACGTGTACACAGTCCAGCAATCTAAAATAAACATAGAAATATTTTTGGTATGATTTGATACAACAAAATCAATGTACTAAGTAGACTGTATATTTTAGGCATTATATATTTACATATCATTTCATAAGTGACATATATGGACACCTACTCCCTGTTTTAGGATCCCCTATTAGTTTAAACGTATTTATTTTGCTCAAAAACAACGCAAAAAGGATAAGACAAAAGTAAAACTAACTTATAAAGTCTGATCTCCTGATACAATATTCACAATAGTATTTGATTGGTCGAACATGCAACAATATAATATACTAATACAATATTTTTAAAGGATAATTTATAATTTAGGTTGTATGTGTGTAGTGTTCAGTTGGTCAACATATAAATAAATATCTGAACAATCATAAATCTTTCCGACTTTTTTTATATTCATACACGATCTCGAATTTTTTTTTCATTTGTTCGTTTGAAAGGATTTGATACCGCAAGTTAAAAGCTGAAGATCTATAACCAAATCACTTGGTAAGCAATGAAAACTTTGAATTAATGCATTTCGTATTTTTACTGTGAGTCTTTTTGTGTATTTATTTTTAGCCATTCACCACACATAGGGGGAGGGTTTGGATCCAAGAAAACGAGTTTAACCCCACTGCAATTTTTGCGCCTATCCCAAGTCAGGAATATGTTGGTTATTGGCTTGTCCTTATCTTCTTATAAAATTTTA
>MJUU01066580.1:51095-62588 GCA_002080025.1 Modiolus philippinarum
GTATGTATGTATGTATGTCGGTATGTATGTAAGTACAAGTATGTCACTACTTATGCATGTCTGTGTATGGTATACCAATATGTAGGATTCATGTCTGATTTGTTAATATTGTTTAGTCATGAGTTTTCAAGGAAAACCGTATTGTGATATGGTACATTGAAATTATTGGCAAAGCTTTGAGAGTTGTCCCCCTAATAATGAAGCTTGTGCATCTTATTTTCATGAATTAACCAAAAATGTGCAAAGTCGCTTTAAATGAACTATTTAGAGCATGTGCATTATTAAATTTTCAATTCCTTTATTCAGTTAGTGAGTTTAATTTCCTTTATTCAATGAAGATGTATGTGGTAATAGTACAGACACAGGTGTTGCCTTGGTTTGCTGTTTGTGCACAAAAAGGGGGGGGGTGTCAATGCACTTAGTATGTACACTTGGTGGAGAGAGTATACACTTTATATTTTTACCTCATAATGTCAGGCTGAGAACTTCATTCAATTTCAGTATGAAATTGACACTCGCTCTTTACAATAGGCTCAAAATTAAAGTTTCCTGGTTCGATGCACAAAAGCATGAAAGGCATGTCACATAAGCGTGAAGCCTCAAATTATGGTTGACATTCACATTTTTTCAACCAAACATCTTTGTCAATCTTGCAACATTCCTGATTTTGCATTTTCCAACAGAAAAAAGAGACATTGATACCTCTCGGGACAAAATTTTCAATGCCCAACCACCCCCTAGTCAAATTTTGGCAAATGCCATTTTCAAACATTCGAAATACCTGGATAGAATATCTGAATATTTCTCAAAGAAATATTATTTGAGGATGTTATTTTGTATTGTTTTGACTAATTATGACAAATAGTGTAAAACTGACCTGCTTTGGACCAACTGGTAATCCACGATGTTTACAAATAATGGATGGAGTTTGATGACATGCTAAATTGAGTACTGCATAAGTTGGGCACAGAACACCAATTAATTTTCCATAGGCTCCAATAGTAACATTTTGAGTAATTCCTCCCATTTCTATATTTCGTTGGTACATGTCACACCCCTCAAAACGAGCGGAATTGTCTGAAGTTGCTGCCATTTCATTTTCGGGGTGGCATGTCAGATTAATTTTTCCGGTATTTGCCAAACCCCGAAAATGATAAAAATAATCCACATGTCGACATCAAAATATTCCTGAATGTGCATCTTCTACTAAAGTTGAAAATTTTCTTACATATCTTTATTTCATTAGGTTGAATATCTACATAAGTTTTTTTGCAGTAAGTTCTACTTCCTAAACAGCCATTACAATGTCCATTCATTCAGTTATGAGTAAACAGTACACCTTCGAAGCATGCGGAGTGGTTGACCGAATTAAGCACTACTTTTGTGTTTATTAGTTCAAAAGGTCAATTAGTGATCTGGGTCCATATGGCTCTTGTATCGATATTGAAAAAATATGAAATTGGCAATATATTTCCCTCTAAGAGATAAAGGATAAACAATTATTCATGTTTTTATTGGCGGATTAAGAGAGGACTTCGGGGTTGGAAACCTCCCCCTTTTCTCAATTTAAAAAAATTAATTTCGTGCAGAATTTAGTCAACAGTTAAAAAAAAATTAGACTGGAACCTCTCCTTTCTCTGGATCTCACTTGAATCCCCCTTTTCGAAGTTAAGGAAATTATGTTTTTTGACAAATTTCGACAGTTATGCAAGATTTTACCTTATTACTTCGGAATCCTAATATGGTCAAGTTACGGCATTTACATGTGACGTACTTCTTTTATCCATTTTCAATGATAACATACCAACACATTTTTATGGAATCGCTAGATAAGAATTTGTCAACTAAGTATGTCCACGTTTGCTGTCTAAACCAATGCATTCCAGAATTTCTCTTTTACATTGTAAAGTTTGAGACCATAAAGGCATCATATGAAAAACGTATACAGCATAACGAAATTTACTGTTTTTTTTTATGCAAGTTGGGTATTAATTGTATTCAAATGTTCAAATAAGTATTTCATATATCACATTGTCATCGCTTACTTGTATCAGCTAAAACAGAACATACGTCAGTTCTTTGGGACTAACATTTTGCAATTTAATTAAGAAACCTTTTATACTCCCCGTATTATCAATAACATTTGTCCATGTGCTATAATCAACCAGTTTAACCAACACTAAACATTTGACAGCTTTCAACGAATATAGCCTTGCAATCAACTAGCGTAGTAACTAAACCACTACCAAAAGATATGCGTTTGTCATACCCATTTACTAGATGCAAAAATATACAAAATGTTTGAGGCTTTCAACAATGAGCAAATATACCTGCACTAGTTTCATTGGTTTGGGCAGAATTTACTTGCTGGATGTCGAACAACGCTACGTCCATGTTGTCTACGTCAATGGACGTGGGATCGTCAACAGACACAAACATATCGGACAAAGTACCCTAATAAACACTGTCATCCATTGCTCGACAGAAGGACCAAAGACATTTCGAAATACAAGCGACTACAGGATATTCATCGAGTTGGTTGCAAGATAACTTGGCAAATAAATTGGGGAGATGTGGGCATAATAACTACAGATGGTAGAAAATAGTATGAATTTTTTTAGAAAATATGAAAGTCAAAATGTAAAATTTTGAAAATTTTAACTGGAGAAAAGTAGAGAGCATGCACCTCAATCAATGGAGATATTTATAAGAACTCCACACTTCAAGAGAGACAAACTCATGTCATAAATGCAAAAACAAGAGATATTGTCAACGAGTAAATGTACATTACACAAAATTCCTACAGATACATGGTAAAATTAATCAAATGGAACAACGCATTTATTGTTCTTCATCTTCTATACCTTCAATATTTTCCATATATAAAGTATTTTGTTGCACAATAAACACTTTTACGATTATCTTTTACGAAATTAAAGCGTAAATCCGACTAAACAGTACTACAGTACTTTGATTAAATTTATTGTAAAAAATGACAATGTTGATTCTAATGTCGAAAAGAATGCTCCCCTCCCATTTACCATTTACCTGTTCTCGGGAATTTTATACCATTTTCTAATAGAATGTGTGATTTTTTTCTTTGTTTTTAATTATTTTTTTTACACATTTAATATTCAGTGCATCGATTTTTCGACGATTGAGACAAAACTCGTACCATTTTTGAAAAGTTTTCAAATGTCTTTTTATACCATTTAAATTGCAGTTGAAAACTGTTTTAATTTTTTCTACCAAAGAACATTTTAAATTACCTTTCTCTCTTGTGTGCGGTGTTCCGTTAGCCCCTTCTTACGGGGTCTACATTTCACAACTTGTTCGATATGCTAGAGTATGTAGTGATGTTTCTGACTTCAACGACCGAAATCTTTGTCTTACTGAAGAAAACTTCTGCATCAAAGGTTTAGATATCATAAATTGATAAAAAACATTCTTTAAATTTCATAATAGATACATTGACTTATTAAAAAAAATTATCATTCTGTTCGTATGGCAGGTCTCTGATGAATCGGTCTTTTTATTCTAAAGTATTGTTTCGTAAAAGGTTTTCATTGTCTCTTTTTGTGACAAGCTCGTTCATATCGATCACATTCAACTGTGTCATATACATGCTAGCATTATTGAAGATTTACCTTGTAACTCTTTACAAACTAATGCGGGTGAGAAACAACGACAGTTCCTTGAACAAAAAATTATTCATTTTCTGGGGACTTTTCGACCTTTTGGCATGAATGTTAAGAAACATTTCATTTTATGATTATACTTTATTTGAAATTGCACGATTGCACAGTACAGTGAACAAATGTTTTGTTTTCTTTTTGGATTAAGTTCAAGATTAGGCATGATTTTTACAGGTGATTTTCGTTACACATTAGTCAGTAGTCTTCTCTTGTATCCTCTACACCTTTTTCCATTTTTCTGTCCCGCTTACCCCTAGAAGAAGGCCGTACTGGCGGAAACGTTGGGCACATTTTTCTTTCTACATATTTTGGATATTTTAGCTATTTTTTTTAGTTTGTATATTTTGTTTAATTTTACCTTTTAATTGTAGCGTACCTTACCATTTTACTTTGTTTAATTACATTAATTTGTGGCCATTGCACAACATACATTTTTATATTCAACAAATCGTACGGTAGTACGTAAATAGCATCGTATTTTCTAATAAATGTAACTTTATTAACTCACGTGCGGATTTGTTATGATCAAACTAAGAAATAGATTATTGTAAGCGGGCTCTATGCTAATTAGAACATGGTAAGACATTATATTTGTCGATATTTTATACAGGTCGATAGATAGGTATAAAATGAGGACAAAGATAATGTCTTACCATGTTCTTATTAGCATAGAGCCCAATTGCAATAACCTATTTCGATTCTAATATGGTTTAGAAATGTTCTGAAAATTTGAAGCGGTACTTGGAGGATGTTTCAAATGCCATTTTGGTCGTAAAAATTAAGCGAAATAGACCATTAAATAACATATCAAGCATATAAAAATTACTTTTATCCATTTTTTTGTTCAACATTAAGCATCATTTACGGATAAAGTTAAAAAAATGTGTTATTCCCGTTTGAACTATTTAAGGTTGAGATTATGACGTCTGGTATTCGTATTGTGACGTCACCGAGGGCTCTATGCTGGCTGCTTGTTAGAACCATGTAGTGTTCTCAAAGCGTTTGAAGGATGCCATATTAGAACTTGATTTAGAATATCACTTTCTCGACAATTGGCTTGTTTATTACTTGTAACTGAAAAATTAGTTCTGCACAGGTATTTTCTCTTTACTATCGAACATTATTATATAAATAGCGGTGAATATCGAGTTTTCTCAGTTAAATAAATGTCATATTGTCACCGGTGAATATAAAGGATTTCTAGTCAATGGTTGACGTCTTAATGAAGCGACGTCACAGCTATCTCATCAATGCCGTCGTCAAGTAAACAACTGGCGTATTGAACTGAAAAAAATCCGCAAGTTAAACCTGGTTTTTGAGTAATTAATCTAAATAATAAAGAAAGCATAACTAATCGACCATCATGAATTTCAATAAAAATGTCACTCGTGTCGATGAACGCAGTAGATTTAACTTGTGGAACAAAGTTTAATCCTTCTGCGTTGTTCGGCACTCGTGACATTTTTATTGATATTCACGACGGTCAATTAGTTATACTATAACTATTAATTCTTCTTGGTGATTGATCAAATACCATAAAGGTTCTCCATCATAATTATGTTTGCCTTCGGCTGTCCCGATGTGAATGGATGATTATTTTATGACGTCCATGTTGTGTCTTATAGGAAACATTCACGTAATTTTTATCGTCCGTATGACGTTGCCACTGTTCTTTAACCATTTCTGTGCCATGGGCCTATTTTGGGCTTATGTTGTTTTTCTGACGTTGGAACAATAGAGAACTATGACGTCGTCAAATTTGGCGTACCTCGACGACTATCAATTTGCCGACGTTTTTGACACGCTTTCATATCTTTCGGTGTCTGTGCCCATATTGCGATAATGTGTGTAATATTAAACGGTAGATTATGAAATTTTGTAGCAATCTTTTTGAATACAGGGGCATAGCTACGCAAGGCTCGAGTAGGCACGTGCCTATACAAAAAATTGGCAATGTTTTTAATGGTGCCTGTTTTGGTATAACATTAGAACACTTACGCCAAATATCGGTTCCGTTTTAAAGCAGGTTTGCAGTCCAAGAACTTTATGTACGATGTACAATGTACGAATACAAATCAATGATTCGCAGGCAGTTGTTTCATGAAAAAATGTCATTGCCTCTTTGAAAGAAGAGAGGCAGGGACTGAATATTTTATGAAGAAAGTGCCTGTGCATTTGTCGTTCGGAAAGAAGAAAAACACCAGAACAGGACTGATTATTAAATTTAACGTCCAGTGAGAAATATTAGTCATATCAGGACGAGAACATGTTAATTATATCAGAAACTATACAAGTAAAAGAATAGAAAATAAATTAAAGGTTGTAGAAACAACCGGGGCAACGAGTTTCGGTTGCCACGTGCACTTAAAAAGTTTAGAAATGGGTAGGGGTAGTAATACAGTGACTCTGCTCTCCAAAAAAATATAAAAGAATGTTCACATAGAATTTTGACCAAACAGAACCTTCAACATTCGATTCGAAAAGCACAAGTCAAGAATTCTAACCGCTTCAAGCATCAAAATATCCAGACCTTATTATATAGATAGCGGTGATTTATCGAGTTTTCTCAGTTAAATAAATGTCATATTGTCACGGGTGAATATAAAGGATTTCTAGTCACTGGATGACGTCTTAATGAAGCGACGTCACAATGTCTCTTCAATGTCGTCGTCAAGTAAACAACTGGCGTATTGACATGAAAAAAATAATCCGCATCTAAAATCTCGGTTTTTGAGTAAAAAAATCTATATAATAAAAAGCATAACTAATCGGCCGTCATGAATATCAATAAAAAATGTCACTCGTGTCGATCAACGCAGTGGATTTAACTCGTTGCAGCACACAAGTTCTGCAACTCGTTAAATCCTCCTGCGTTGTTCGGCACTCGTGACATTTTTATTGATATTCACGACGGTTAATTAGTTATACTATAATTGTTCTTAACTATTAACAGTGTTAGATGAAATAACCTTTCTTTCTTCTAAATGGACTTTAGGTTTCCTTCTCGATAAGTCACATGTAATCTCAAGCTAAACGCCTGCTTCTCATCGAACAATACTGGACAGATAAAGTGAAAGTTTTTTTTTAAAATTTATGTGTACTTTATTTCATATTTGTATCAACATGAATGTCCATAAACGGCATAAATAGTTTAACACCAGCAGTGAAACGGCTTTCTATCCACTTCACTCACTTTACCCTTGATCTTAGTTATTCCTACGGTGACGTGCCCTACTCTAGAGGCAAAAGTGGAATTCTGAAGTGTATTTCTATTTCACATTATACCCCCAATCTTTTAAAAAAGTCATAACAAAATGAAACCACATTAAAATATCCAAATCATGGATGCTGATATTTATACATCCCTGGGCAGCATAAAGTAAAATCAGAGCAGCCGTTTCACATTTATAAAACATTTCTATTCCCGTTTTCTGTAAATTATGGCACATTGTTTTATGTGTGTTGCAGTGTTAGATGTTTGAATTTTATTGACAGTCAAAACAAAAATGTGCACAAATCAACTTATCCCAAAAATACATGGAAACAATTGCAATAGAACGACTATTTTCTTTATCTGCACCTACCTCATTATTATGTCGAAGCAAGTTCAATACTTTTATTAGCATTAATTTTGACGGAATCCGTTGCTAGATGTCGACCATTGCTATATCGGTTTCACGGATGGAGGTTTGGTAAAACAACAATCAAAGCTACTGGCAAAGTTTGAATAACCAATGCCCAACGAAGAGTAAATTTAGAAACAAACAGATTTTTCATATTAGATATAAGAAGAATGCACTGTTATGCCGATACACTGTTATGATGTTAAAGATTACACATTTCTTTATAAATTCCATCAGTTTGATTGAACAGGAATCAAGCATTCTGAAAACGAGAACACCAATCATCTCAAATCGGCTAAATTACCAGACCTGCCGGGGGCTTTGCCCCCTGGACCTCCTAATATGGCCTTGCCCTGCACTTGCTGGGGACCTTAAGAAGCGCACAGACTCTTTGCCGTTTTTTGTGCCTATACTTCATTTCATACCTAGCTACGCCCCTGGAATACTTGACGCTGACTATCTTTGCTTTCTTGTCATATTTTGAATTGAGATTTTGATAAAATGCGTATTGATTGTTATTATAAGTTTTCTTTTGATTTTTGATTTAGTTTAAACTCTGAATTTATTTTTCAATGCCTAATATGACAAATTACGTAAATTAGTAGCAGCGACGTAATTCCAAATTGAAATTAATTAATGTTTTATTAAATATTGAAAGGTTGGCACAACTTTTACTCCTCTGTTTTGTTATTGTTTCTAAGAGAGGTATTAATAATTTTTTCAATTTATACTATAAACTAAATATATTTTCTTTTTGCAACATACACTATATAAATCATGGTTTCGATAAAACTTTTTATAAATCTTAATCTTTAACATTAGGACACACACACAATTTTATGTTTTTTTAAATAAAAGAAGTAGTGATCACGACTTGGTATGTCGAGATCACGACTATATATAATCGAGATCACGACTTGATAAGCGCTCGACTTAGTATGTTGAGATCACCCCTTAAAAAGTTGTGATCTCCACATGCCAGGATGTGCTCTCTACATACTAAGTCTTCCTCTCGGCTTGCTTAATCGAAATCTCGTCATACTAAGTCGTCGTGATCTTGAAATACTAAGTCGTGATCTCGACATAAGTAAGTCATGCTCTTGACATTCGGCTGACAAAATTATTATTATTTCAAGATGGCATGCATGTTTGATAAATATAAGAGTTTGAATCATCCGCTTCCCCGTAAAAATTAAAAGGCGATAAATTTTGGAGTGACATATACTTTGGAGCGCTACTCATAAATTATCGAAAGTTTTAACCCTGGTTTTTAAAGCCATCATCAGGTTGGGGAAAATCCCAATTGGGGTACTATACCCCAATTGAGGTATAATATCCCAATTGGGGTATATGGTTATACTCCAATTGGGGTATATTATACATTTATTTCCCATGCATGCCGGAGATATGAAGATTTGTGTACCCGAGGGAATCATATTTCCCGAAGGCATCGCCTGAGGGAAATATGATTCCCCGAGGGTAAACAAATCTTCATATCTCCATCATGCATGGGAAATAAATATTTTATTCCACCACTAAGTTTAATATACAAATCATTGGCGGCGATATCCAGATGGAATTCTGTCTCCCTCATCTTTTCTGAAAATTTGTAAATGATCTTGAAGAATTCGGGCAAAAATTGACAAAAACTGGCAAAAACTCCACCGGAATATCCCCCTATATTCGGAGGCTGCATCCGCCGATGAAAATATAATGGAGTAATAAGGACTGAAGAACTTAAAGTTCACTACAGTAAGCATTGCTTTTGATGAATTTGTTTTATTGATTTTTGAAATTGACATGACAACACAGATGAACTAATTGAAACTGACAATGAAATGTGCTACAACTGCACTTTTGAGAGATAAGCCTGTTGAGACCTTATCAAGCAAATACTAGCGAGCTGTTCCTCAACTCGGAACACCCCTTTATTATTGCTTAAATTCACTCACTAATATATATAATGTAAAATCTAGAGAATTTCGAATGAGGGGAATATGATATTTGGACACGACCTTCAGCGGGAGACACGATGTTTTGTTCACAGTCACGTGTGACAGTCTTAGCCAATGAAAATTCGTGATTAGTCAAGTTATAATTATATAGTGGAATAATACCAGTTATTTGTTAATTATCTTTTAGGGGTTGAATGGCGCATCATCATACATAAAAATTATAAATCTATAGGGTAAGAGCTTTCGGATGATATACTTCTGTTGTCAAAAGGATTATGCAAATTTTCTGCAGATCGATTTATGATTTTACAAACCAGTGACTCTGATTTAGAGATAAAATAAGATTTGAGGAGCTAACAATCGTTTTTTGCTGCTTTTCTAAAAGAAAACTCTTTCTACATTCGTATAAAGCAAACTGTGATAGATTCAGGAAAATATTTTTTTGATTATCAAAGAAATTAACAAGGGAGAAATATTCAAATAAACATACCATTTGATTTCTTTCAGAGTTTTCTCTCTTTGTCCATGTGTCAAAAATACTCTGAAAGTAGTCTGTAACAATAGTGTTTGAAACTTCAATATCTTTGCTCATTTTTACAAACTAAACTTCAGTTAATTAAATAATATTTTCACACACTCCCCGTTTCTCTTGCCTTGATATTATACCCAGTTACGATTGCGATGACCTTTTATTTTGACAGAATCAAATATATGATTTTACGTCCTTAAAATTCCCCTACTGGTGAAATGCAGCATCATCAAGTAGATGGCGATATGTCATTTGATGACAACAATCACGAAGTTTCTCATGTATAATGTTTCCTTACGCGCCATTGAATTGAGAAAAAATAATCTATATTAAACTGACAAGATACCCCAATTAGGGTATAACCATATACCCCAATAGGGATATTATACCTCAATTTGGGTATAGTACCCCAATTGAGGTTTTCCCCAACCTGATCATATCAGAATTCTTTATCAAAGGACATGAAATTAGCGTTTTTCTTCTAACCGACTTTTCTAATTATCCATAACTAACCGTCCTCGGGGATATCTGCACGGCTACCCAAGTAAATTAACTGACTTTTCTCTCTGTTATTTGCATGAAACCGTAGGGCGCAATCATCTTAACCTTAGCTTCATGTATATAATTAGTAGTGTACGGATACACCGATATATCGATATATTGCGGTATTTTTCAACAAACTAGTTACACTGGAATCCAGCGTATCGATACGTATCGTTTTATGACTTCTGCTAAAATTTCAGAATCAGTACCACCTAAATTCTTGAAATTTTCTGCATTTTGGAATGGAAAAATCAGATAAAGGACAAACAAATGTACAATGTATTTAGCTAAATGGAAATGAACATTCTTGTCTCACTAAACAATATTTTACTATTTTATCACATAAAATACTAGTTAAAAAGGAGATTTAAAAATGTAATCAAATTCAGAAATCAGAAGAGAAGATGTATCGATACGTATCACGATATGCTTGCGTTGTATCGTTATACCATGATACAATATTTATTGATGATACCCATCCTTATGTATTATTACACTTACTAATTTCACTAAGGTTTCTATTTCATTTCAGAGAAATTCCGGGAGTATGATTGATTTTCAGAAAATAAATATATGATTCGCAAACGGGAGATTTGTTTGTTTTTGTTTTGCATGTGTAAATTCTTAAAACCTTACCCATTTGAGTATACATTTTAACTTTATTACAAAAAAATAATACCAAAAGTTTTTTTGGTATTTTTTTCAATCGGTCGGGAAAACATCTTTTTTCTATTTTTTTTGCAGAGTTTATCTATCGTGCCGAGTGGAGGCGGTTAAATTCCTCCCCGTGCTTTAGACCTATGCTCTTTTAATATACAATTGATGGAGTGTGTGTCCGGGCGACAACTTCTCTTTATTCACCATTTTAAGATCTTATGGGGGCTTTGAGTTGTTATTACTCCCCTTTGGGTCGTTGTCTGTTTGACACATTCCCCGTTTTCCTTCTTTTTTTCTATTTTTTGCAGCGTTTATCTATCGTGCCGAGTTGAGGCGGTTAAATTCCTCCATGTGCTTTAGACCTATGCTCTTTTAATATACAGTTGATGGAATGTGTGTCCGGGCGACAACTTCTCTTTATTCACCATTTTAAGATCTTATGGTGGCTTTGAGTTGTTATTACTCCCCTTTAGGTCGTTGTCTCTTTGACA
>MJUU01066580.1:99375-119710 GCA_002080025.1 Modiolus philippinarum
TGCAAATAATACAACGTATAAGACAACGGTTCAGGTACAACGCAAAGACAACAGTCTGTCGTATTACTTAATGACACAATTAGTCTGTAAGTTGCCACAGTGAGCTGAAACTACTCTCATACATCCGATTTTTGATTTATTAAAAAACATGCACTTTGTGACGACTTTGACAGGTCAAAATGAAAAAAAAATTGCAGAAAAGTCGATGTCTAATTGCTGCAATTAGACATCAGCTATAAATCTAAATTAGGGGTCTGGATTAGGGACCACTTTTGAACGTATTATCAAGCTGATTCACGGAAAGTCTGATTGATGTACTTCGTCACTCACTGTTTTTCGGACTGGTCACGTGTCGCGCATAGATCCCTTCAAGATCCCGAAATTTATAGTTTTTGAAGAAAAAAATCAGTGAAAAATATCAGAGATATTTTAAAGTAAATTTCACGCGAGCTTTGATGGGTTCGAGCTCTCGTGTGTTTGAAGTCGAAATACCAGTGGGACAGAACGAGATTCCTTGCCAATTTAGTAAAGAAATGCTGACCAATACCTCCCAACAGCGATAAACCTTTGATTTATTTGAAGCGTACTATAACATGCTCCACAATCTCACAACTAGGTTTTAAATTAAATCAATTCAAATTGCACTCCAGAACCATACAGCTAATTTGTCACACTTATGCTTCGAGCTTAATGCCTAGAACAAACACTCGGCCCCGTGTCCTGTGTGTATCCCATTATCACACTAATGCTTTGAAACTAATAAAAGCGGATTTTCCCCTTGCAAAGTTTATCGGAAAACTTTGCGTCATCTCTATTGGTCGCGATAGCTCGGCATTTGATGGCCCATGGTTCTCATACATTTACATATATGTTAGACAAGTGGGCGTGTGATAGTTAGGTTAAACTTGATCGTCCCAAGAATTAAGCATCAATTTATGGAGGAAGTATTTTCCTCAGCTTTTAAATAATAAACTAAAATGTAGTTGACCACATCTGAAATTAACTTGAAATTTAAGATATCTCTTACAGGATATATCATATGCTATTTACTTCACCGTTTTTGCGTTGTAATGAAATCGTTGTAATGTGCGTTGACTTGAAAAATACTATCAAAGTACTAATTTACAAATGTTCAAAAAGAAGAAATATTTTGAAAAGAAACAGAAAGGTAGTGTGTTTCTTTATGCTTTAGGTTCCATTCATACATTTATGTATTTTAATGAGAATTTCAGAATATTTCCAAAATAACACACATTTCCGTATGAGCGTTCCAACGGTTTTCAGTTTTATCATAATATAACTATTTCGAAACTCTTTAAAAGCACGGTACAACGATTTCTGAATATGTTTTACATTCCGTGTGGGTATTGTTAACAACAGAATTAAATACTTTACTGGCTAAAATTCATAAGATAAGAATTTATGGCTTCTCACTGCCATAGTTTCCCGTTGTCTGTGCGTTGCAAATACCGTTGTCAGTGCGTTGGCACCCGGTTGTCACTGCGTTATCATGGACCAGCGTGCTAACGTAAGCATTACAATTCCCTAAAGTTCGAATTGTTAACGTAGTTGCCGTTGCCGAAACGGTATCCCCAAGTCTTATTTCTGCGATTTTTTCGTGGCGGGTGGAACAATAGCGCATGAATTTGTTAGTTTAAACTATGACCTTGCAGTCTTGTCGTTTTACTTTAGGGACTATCAAATAATACCGACCACGTTCAAGTCTCCGCTGATATTTACATCGTTTTCATTCAAACACAATAACATCTGTATAGTACCATATCAGAGCATTCGATTGGACCTATTTAGCTTGATCACGGGTGGGGGGGGGGGTCACTTCAGGTTGAATTGGGTACAGGCCCATACCCAGCTATTGCAGTCATCACGTGACTTACATCTGATCGATTGTTTACCTAATTAGTGTGTAGTAATTACATTACGATATATGGGGTGTGTCATAATAATTGAATATAACTTATTAAATACAAATCGCACAGCTTATTAACACATATATTTGAAAACTACAGACTTTTTTCTTTTTATTTCTGTTTTCAAATTCAGTTTGGACTGTAAATCTCTTGCTTCAAAATCGATTTGAAAATTGATATGAAAATGACCCTTGCAATGCATTGAAGTCTATGTTATATCTAGTAAAATGATGCAAACATGGCACTAAAAATTCTTAATTTTTATATTAAATAATCCTCTGACACCTTATTAACACATCTTTTGCGAAACATCACACATTATTCTTCCAATTTCATTAATTTATTTCAGTTTTGACTATAAAACTCTTGCTTCAAAATCAATTTGAAAATCAACTTATTTCTCATCTTTCACTCGATTATCAAACATGGCGGACGGTGAACCGGAGATCTGTCGATCACTAGTGCTCTGTAGACTGGTTTTAGACATATATTTTCATATTTCATATTCTCACTATTTTTATTTTTTAACATTGGATATGAATTGCCGTGATGTTGGATGATTTTAGAATTTCCCCTTTCCTCCTTCTTGCTTCGGTAATTGTTTGCCGATGTTTCTAAATAAAAAATGTCTTTTGTGAGTAAGCATGATGCTTTTACTTTTATATAGGAGTTTCCGCCGTGACGTCACAAGCTTGAAAAATTACCTTTGGTTGGCAAGAAATCGTAGTTACTGATTAGGGTCATAAAAATGTCATTTTCAATTAACTGGTGAGAATTTATTATTTAAGATAAATGGATAATTCTTTTTGATTTCAATTGCGGAATGTTTACACTTTTACAGGATGTAAAAATTTTTATCTTTTTATTTTTAATATATATAGAATTAACGTATTTTGTAAACCATATAATTTTTTGAAACTTTCACATTTTTGACATTCACATGAAAAAGATATTTGTCTATTTTTATTAAAAAATAAATCGGTAGAAAAATATGAATTTCTCAATGTTTAACATGCATTTTACAGATCCAAAATTGTGCATATAATGAAAAAGTTATCAAAGATTAAAAATTCTATCCCAATGCCATAAAGTGATCATTCTTCGGTTTTGCCAACCAAAAATGCTACTTTGCATATGTAAATTAGATTTTGTGACGCCACTAATTGGATTCGCGTCTCGAAATCGTGTATGGGACATCATCAAGTTCAGTTAGATTATTTTTTGCACAGGTATTTTGTCAGGTGTTTATGTGTATATGTACATATACGTGTTGCAGGAAACATCAACCTGTACAGATAAATGATTATGCAATCTCCTAATTTGTTTATTACAAAAAGGGGTAATAAAATACGTGGCCAGTCGATGTCCTGCTTATTATACAGGTTTGCCCCCAGGTGATCTACAGGTAAAGACAAATGTACACCTGCAGTTTTTCTTCAGGGAAATGGCCAGTATTGATTTTTGTTGTGAAAAGGGGACTTTAACATATTATATGCTTTTTGAATGAATTTTTATACATTTTCGCAAGGACATATAGTATACATTGTCAATGAATTTTACGATATTATCAGAATATGTAAATTAAGTTTTTAGTTTAAATAGAAGGATTCTATTTGAAAATATGAAAAAAACATTAGATTTTCTAATTCAAAACGTTACTGAATTAAAATTTTATGTATTGTCCGATAATCAGATAAATCCTCATCTCAAATCACGGTAAATCAGATAGAGTTATCTACCCTAATTATGACCGATAAAGCTGTACATGCTGCCGCTGGCATTTTGAAAATACCCCCCTTGCATATAGTTCCTCCAACAAAATATCGACCCATAAAAAATAACAAAACCCATCTCTATACTATAGTAAAAATGGTTACTTGAAGTAAGAAAACCATTAAATTCACGGCAGGAATGTTCTAAACATCAAATACTGATAAATACAACGTGTACTTGATTAATCACACATATGATATCAAAAATTACAACCCATTCATATAGTTGAAAACTGCAAAAACAGGCCCATTCCAGCGGCACGTCTGTATATACCTCTATATAGGAAGTGACCCCCCCCCCCCGTGAGCTTAATTGCCGATTTCTATACTAGATTTAAAAGGTATTATTTTCTAAAAGTGGAATGTTATTTGCTTGTACATTTTTATAGTTTGTTTTTCATTTCTACTGCGTTTCCAGCTTGCAATAATAGTATGATAAAACTCGTATAACTTTCAACAGTAGTATAATATTTGGTGGTTTTCTTTGTGCATAGACAATCCATATAGAGACTAATGGGACTGTTTCATAATGCACAGTTAGCTCCCTTTATCATTTACTGGTGAGTTCCGGTCGATAATGCTAGTGCATTTGTATGTAAAATTTGTCACTTTTAAAATTTCATATCTTTAAGACCACTTCTAATTTCAAAATAATTCTTTTCGCATATTGAAATTTTGTGTTTCAACTTTTGATACAGGAAATGGCTTGTCGATATATGAAGCCGTTTTGTAAAGAACGAGTTTTAAAATACACAACTGAATGCGGGTTTTCCTTTCTAATCCGTGGTTGTTCAGAAATTTTAAGAAGCACAAAAATAAGTTTTGATAATTCGAGCCTATTGTAACTTATTGTTTTAAATATTATTTTCAAATAAAAGACATTTGGTTTTTTATTTTGTTATTTTTTAAAAATATTTTTTATTTTTATGTTTTTGTTGTTTTTTATTTATTTCTTTTCTGTTATGTGTAAATTAATACATACAAAACAATCTTATTAGCTAGCTCAACCTTTGTTCTGATTGTAATTTAATCAAAATTTGAGATGACAAACAGGTAACCTGACTGCAAATTACCTGATAGGGTTTACCTTACCCCATGCAGTTTGCAAAACATGTACCACCCTCAACACCTTTCAATATACAGGTATATCAATATAAAGCTGTTATTGAATTTATTTTGACATGTAGCAGTAACCTGCATTTAACAGAATTATTCAGTTTCAATAAAATCTGAAATGATTAAATGTATAAAATAAAAGCTGGTTTTTAAGTTTAGTTTTATTTATTTTATATTTACTTTTCATCCTTGCATTAAACATTTTAATTTTGTCTTAAATTAAAAAAAATAGTGATTTTTAGAAATGTGTATTCCAATCCTATACAAATTTGCAAAAAGGCAAAAGATTTTTAAATTCAAATACTGCTGATATTCTGGGTAACATACATATTGTTTAAAAAGCAATAGTCGTTTTTTTTTACCCTGTTTTGTCACACCTATATGGTTTGTACAACAAACAGAAAACCGCTGATTTTGACATGTAAGCGATCCACAGGTGTGGATATTGTGTCCAGATTACAGGGTAACAGTAAACAATGTAGCAAATAGCTCATAACATACATAAATTTGTTTTTATTCGAAAAATAAAAGGCATATGAAGATCAATTTATGACACTTATTTGTGTCGATAGATGGTAACTTTACAAAATTATTTAAAAATAACTACAAAACATATTTTTTTGCGATTTTTGGATTTTGTAGCTTAAATGTCATTTGTTGTAACTGTTTTGAAATTGTGTATATCATTGTTCAGGATTATTCACAATTTCATTTTAAACTTTGCCAATTTAACATTAGTTTAAACGGGGCTTATCGACCGGAACTCACCAGTACACTAACGAACCTAGCGGCGGACACGATAACTAGAGATAGTGCAACAGTCCCATTCTGAATGAACATGGGGTTGCACGCGTTGTCGTGCTAGGTATACCCCCACTCGTATTTACTTAAACCTTAAAATGGGAAAAATGGCTATGTCCCGCCAAACAGGAAGTTGATATCATAAGGCAACCAAAATACATTGTGTAGGAGACGACGCATTCCCTCTATATATAAAGTCAAATACCAAATTTGAAATAAATCGGCCCTGCAGTAGCCGAAAAAAGTGCGACGAAAATTTTCACTATGTTCAATTAAGGGGAAAAATGGCCAAGTCCCTCCAAACAGATGTTGATATCATAAGGCAACCAAAATGGAAGTCGACCCATTTCCCCTATATATACTCAACAAAAAAAGTTTAGCAACATATTTTCAGCCGTTTTAAATTTTAACGCTGATAAATTCTGATTTTGGCTAAAAATAACCGATATTTTGCTCTTAATCAAACTATAAAAAAGCTTCATTTTGTCAGGTAGGGTGTACAAGATATCAAATGCAAGTTATGGTCCAAAAATTAACATGGACTTTTTTCCCATGAGCGATTTTCATCTTTTGCAAAAAAGTGCAAGAATCTCTTCTTGATCACAGTTACATAACCAGTTCTGGTAATCAAAAACATTTTGTTCGCTTTCGTTACATAAAAATGAAAATCTGGCATTTTTTGCATATTTCCCCTTTTTAAATGTTTTTCTCTTTGGGTCGAGTTAGCATAAAATTGGGGCAATATTTAGAATTGGTGGACAAAAATAATGCTAATGATTAGTCGAACTCAAATCCAGCTCAGAAATGTAAAATTAAATTTATTAATTGAGATTGAGTAACCAGAAAAAGAGACCCTTTTTATTCACACAATTGTTGCTAAACTTTTTTTGTTCAGTATATTTTAAGTCAAATACCAAATTTGAAATAAATCGGCCCAGCAGTACTTGAGAAAAGTTTGGTAAACTTCGGACGGACGGACGGACGGAAGGACGGACGGGCAAGGGAAATCCAATATACCACCCACTCACGAGTGGGGTTATAATGAGGCATTCCAAGATTAATGAAGGGAAGATAGCAGGAAACACCTACAATGGCCGAACATTACAATCATATGTCACAATCAACCACACGGGGCCTAACCTCTACGCAATATTGTCTATTGATGAGACACGGACAAGTTCGTATTAGGCTCGGAGCGTCTCAACACAATGTAAACAAGAACGGAAAGACCGGAAAAGGTAAGAAAAACTATAATTTCCTCTTCAAATGCAATAAAAGTAATACGCTCATTCGGAGAAATGCCCTTTTATTGATTCAAAGACATTTTCAAAATAGTAAAACTGTTTGCCAATATCTTGTTTACTTTGCATAATGAATGTAAATCGCGAACACGTACAGTTAAAGACCTAAAATATATATAAAGTAACGACACTGTCCAAAGAGGAGGTCATTGCCAATCATAAGTCAGTTATTAGTTCCTTTGGTATGTCAGTTGGTGGGGTATATTGTGATGTTCTCTGCTTGCATTTACAGCATTTTATTGCATGTTCAGCAATATGTACTACCTATGAAAGCTTATTTGGGTCACATTATGTGGTGCCACATAAAAAAAAATCAACACAAATCGTGGCCACGAGATACGTTCCCACGAATAAACAAATCGTTCCCACGATTTGACAAACCTTGGCCATGAATAAACAAATCGTTCCCACGATTTGACATATCGTAGCCACCAGAAACAAATCGTTCCCACGATTTAACAAATTGTTGCCACTAATAAACAAATCGTTCCCACGATTTAACAATTTGTGGCCACAAATAACCAAATTGTTCTCACGATTTAACAATTCGTGGCCAAGAAAAACAAACTGTGGCCACGAATTAACAAATCGTGGCCACGCCAAACAAATCGTTACCACGATTTAACAATTCATGGCCACGAGATTTAACAATTCATGGCCACGAGATACAAATCGTTCCCACAAATTATCAAATCGTTCCCACAAATTAACAAATCGCGGCCACAAGGCCACGATTGTGGCAACGATTGTTAATTCTTGTGAACAATTCGATAATTCGTTGGAACGATCTGTACCTCGTGGCTACGATTTGATAATTCGTGGGAACGATTTGTTGATTTTTTTTATTAGGCGCCACATAATGTGACCCAAATAAGCTTTCATATTTACCAAATCGATCTCCACTCTTATGGCCTTCGGAAATACTGTGATAGTAGTTTTGCTACCGTAACGAGTGGTGTAAACAAAATGTGGATATTAAAAAATTCGAAAGATCTAATGGATATTCTGAAATCCAGATAATTATCCTAAAAGTAATAAGACTCTTTATTTCTCCACTCTGCACACCATGGTACCTCATGAACAACTGTAAGCAAACCTTTCCTTTATTATTCGACGTCGTTTCGTGAAGAGTGATGCTTATAGACGTTTTACTTATCTAGTCATAGGCTGTAATAAATCGTACTTTGACAGGGATATAAATCTAAAAATAGGTACACCAAAGAAGACATCATTTAAATGTTGGACTTTCCTATCGAAAACTTTTTTGTCCACTTTGGAGGACGACATCACTATGGGTTACGAATTGTGCACCTCTTCTGGCCGACCTTTTTTGTACTCATATGAAGTTGATTTTCTTGATGGGCTGACGAGAAAAAGGACAAAAAAACTAGCAAAATCCTTCAATTACAGCTTCCGAACATAGATGATGTTCTGTCATTGAACAATTCTCGTGTCGGTGGCTACCTTCATCTGATCTATCCAGATGAGTTAGACACTAAGCATACCATAAATACTTCCAAATTGGCTTCTTATCTTGAATTTAATCTTGAAATTGACTTTGGAGGGCAACTTTACACTAAGCTTTATGACAAGCTAGATGATTTCATCTTTCCAATTGTCAACTTTCTTTCCTGTCGAGTAAGATTCCGTCTGCCCCCAGCGTTTGACGTATATATTTCACAACTTATACGTTATTCCCGGGCTTGTTAACAGTACTATGATTTTCGCTGCAGAGTCCAACGACTGACTACCAAATTTCTCAGTCAAAGATGTGTTGTTTGGAAGTTGAGGTCGTCTCTGATAAAGTTCTTTGGTCGTCACCATAAGCTGATAGATCGTGACTGGAAATTTATTTCCGATATGAAATCAGTTATTTTTCCGGAGTCTATAATTGGTTTCACATTTACTCGATTGTGACTATTATACCTGGTGTGACTTTTTGTTTATGGGCAACATGGCGGATAGCTAATCAGCTGCTACATTTGTAACTTCGCTTACTCAATTACTTAGAAGTACTCTTTTTGGGTCTGTGTTGCTTAATTTGATCAGACAGTTGTGTGTCTGTGTTTATTGTAGTCTCTGTTTTGTTGCAAGTACTGATTTTGTCTGTGTCTTAAGGATTTCATGAGTCCTGGATTGTCCTGCAGTATTTTCTTCCCTTTCTTTGATTTTTTACTTATATGTTCAATTGGGTCCGACTCCTCCGTTTTTGTCTTGTACGAGCTGCATCCATAGTTATTGTACTTGTCCTATCATAACACAACTACATTGAAGTTTAAAACGAAAGAAACGACTCAATATAGACTTATATTAATTGAAATGTATAAAAATTGTATTCAAAAGAGACAAAAATTACCACAAGCTGTATTCTGTGTATTATTATTCGGTATGTACACGTAGTCCGCAAACAAGCATCAAAATACTCATATCTTATGCAAGGTAAACTCGAATACTAGTGTTGGTTGAATAATCGTTCATGCACAGCCACTTTGGTCTTATAGTTGACTTCCGAATGGGTATTTTCAATTTTGCACAAGGTTTGTTAAATTTCGATAAAATGCAGATTTTTATAATCGATTTGGAAACTCCGAGCAAATAAAGGCGTATTTGGGACGCTCCCAGCCTAATCTTGACGTAAAGGTTATGCCCCGTGAACCAGGGAACTGCACAAGAAAAACAATAAAATGACAAAAGACGAACATAGATAACGATAGGAACTCGGGATAGCCAGACTTGTTACCGACACTGGCAACGGCCAGCAGTAAGGTTACGGTAAGGTTAAACCAGTTTATGGGTACCCAAACCTCCCCTTTCTCTATTCCGTTTCCCTTTAGTATAATAAATATACAAATAAAACCCAATACAGGTAGATGTCTTTGACAAATCTCCTGTAGTGCCGATTCTGACATTTTCTGTGCCTTCTTCTCTCCAATCCTATTTGTTCCTTGTGCCCGGTGTCTGTATTCTGCGTGTCATTATCATTTAAAGCTCTGCGGTTTTTATGCCCACAATTGGACATCTTTGTTGGACAAATCACTAAATAGCAATATAACGAGTAAATTCCGGGACCTGATACTTTCAGAAAAAGTCCAATAGATAAAAATGAAAAGACGGAATCATTAATGGTTTGGATATGGTCTAAAATATGCACGTCCCATCAGTTTTATTGGACGCCTTGGACACATCGTCGTGAAAAATAGCAAACTTTGATAATCTAATCTTTCTCCACAGTTTAATAAAGGAATTTTAGATGAAATTTTATCTCTGGATAAATTTTTATAAGTTTATAAGTAAAATAAATATTTAGTTTGTTGACTTATTAATAAAAATCTGTACTCACCCTACCGCATGTAAACAAGAATGAGCTCCTTGTTTTTTGTTCCTGTTCCGGTTCTTTGTATCATTCCGATACACTCGGCGTGATAGCGATGGGAAAATAATTCGAAAATTGTAGTTCCAGTATAAAAAAAATCCAGTTCTGTATATACCCTTAGTAGTTATAATATAAGGACTGTGTGCTCTTAACGAACTTACACGTAGGATCATTATTAGCTGGATCAACGGACAGGTATAGACAAGGCAAGTTGGCGGGTCAATAAGTTGATGGATTGACTGGTTGACATGTTTACAGGTTGACTGGTTGGCGTTTGATAGGTCGACGGGTAAATTGGTTTACTGCCCTAATTCTAACCCGGATCAAGTATAGGATTTACCTTACCTAGTTTACCTGATGTCGAGATCAAACATCTTGGCCCAGGACCCTTGGATTTTTCTAAATTGATGACGGTGTCTTGGTCCCGGTCTGCACAAGTATAAATCTGGCATCAATGTTTTTCAATTAGTCGTTTATTCTGCTTTTAAATATGTTTACTGATGTTGATTCCACTACTTTGGCTGGCAAGTCAACCACGCATTGCGAAAAATTGTATTTCCTTCTGTCTGTTCTTATTTTTTTTATATAAGTATTTATACTATAACTAATCCGAGATTCTGATTATCGCAAAATATTCAACGAATGATCGAATAACGCAGTAACTCACGAATGCGCGCAGCGCATGAGTGAATTACAGCGTTTTTCTATCATGAGTTGAATATTTTCGATAATCAGAATCTCGGATTAGTTATTATTTTTATTATATAGACCTTCTAACATTAAATATAGTGGTTTAATTTAAGATTCATTTCATGAACTACGTTTTCTATGTTAATCCGCTGCGACGTTTACTTAACAACAACGTTGACAACGTCTTTTGTGACATCACTTCCTAGAGTGAAATTATGGAAAATAATTTCACAGTTAATTATCACTTTTATTTCACTGAGAAATTTCAATCTTTCACCGCAATCTATATAATAAATATTATTACATGTCTATTCCGGTATCTGCCCTGATATCAGTCCCGAGACCTGATATCTGCCCGACGCGGTAGCGGAGGGCAGATATCGGTAGAGGGCTGATATCGGGGCATATACCGGAATAGACATATCATAATCTTTTTATCACATATTTAACGGGGGAATGTTGCAAGCTGAAAGAAAACAATTACATATTTATTTTGCTTTTAAGATTGATAAAATTTGGGCAAAGTCAGATTGACCAACCCCCCTCCCCCAACCACCACCCCACTTCCTTTTAATTGTTGCAATACTTATGGTACATGTATATGTGAGATATGCTTAAATAGAACGGATCAAGTAGTGTTCAGAAACTGCATCTTTCTCGTCTGAAAGATGAAAAAATCTTGCCAGGAATAACAATGCAATGTGAACTGAACTGCAGTGTCGCTGTCAATCTTGACTTGACGAAATCTTATGGAGTTCACCTTCTGTCCGAATCCACTGCACCAAAAAGGTTTCCCTTTGGTGTTTCATTTTAAGGCACCAACAAATTCGGACTTTTCATTTTCAAAACACTTCTAAACCGAGCACAAGCTTCGGCTTCATCCATATTTTGTTTACGTTGCTAGATGACGTATTCAAAACAGGGCAGATAACAGTTATCTGCCCCGGACACGGATATCGATTAGACTTTCATCCGGTTATTACATATGCAAAATGGTACAATTTGCGTATAAATATGTGATAAATTTTGTTATTATGCCCCTTGGTACGACTTTCTTTTCATTCTCCTGTACTGTATTAATGATAGTCCTTGATATTTTAACCTTACACCTTGATGGTCTTTACTAGTTTTGTTGCTCTCTTCTGGACATTTTTCTATTCGAATTGCATTTTATTCATATATTACAGACCATACATTACCCCAGTACTCTAGATGCATGATAACAATGGTCCAACAATGCTTTTGTAAGTACTTAGAACATCTATTGATACAGTTTTTGGTCGGCAAGGATATACATGTATGTAATTATTGACTTAAACTTTATTTAGTTGTCTTTTGTTATTCCTAGATCTTTCTCATCTTCACATTTTAAAATCCCTTTATCTTCCATTTTGTAACTGGTGTTAGTTTGATGGCTTCTTTTGGTTTCATTCATTTGTATTTTTTTTTGAATTTGTGAATTTTATTTGGTTTGGTTTTAGTGCTGCTGACGAGGAATTGATTTCCGAAATGGCCATACAGCTTACTAAAATTATTGCAGTTGGAGTTAACATATGTGTTATGTTCTATGTTCATTTACTCCATATCCTTTTGTAAAATATGTTAAAATTTTGATGCATTAAATTTTAACAACCAGTCTTGTGACCACTGCACTGATCTATCAATCTTTCTTTGGAGGTCTACTCGTTTCTGTTTAATGTTAACTATTGCGTATAACTTTGTGTCGACTGCAATCTTTCTATTTAATATTATGACGAGTTCCTACTTGCTTAAATGACGGTATATATAATAAAACGCCATAGGTAGTTGTTATGCACATCTGTTATATGAAATAAATTTCCAGATATAGCCTTCAAAATACAAAACAAGTATACTCTGACAAAAGTCAGAATACTCAAGCTGAGTTTTAGTTAATTTTTTCATTGAATCTAATTTTGCATAGGCAATGGCCGTTTTGACAAGTTAATAATCTTTATTCATGCACAAATTGTTACCAATATGGGTGATAGGAACTAAACTGAAAGATGCAATAAGAAGCAGTGATTGGCAACTACTAAATACGTCAAGGGTGACAGACATATAGTACCGAGGATGCAACTGAGATGTTAACAACACACTCAGAAGTCTTCGATAATTTGTGTGAAAGCTGATATTATAGGTAAATTTCATCGGATTGTTATTTAAAATGATGATAAGCAAAATTACCGAGAGTTTCGAGCGTTGTCAGTTACATATACAATGAACTAGAAGTTGCTAATCTCTATAATGTCTCTGTAGAGAACAAATGCTCAAAAATAATTTAAATAGAAAGGCAAGCTAAGGACATATTGATGATTGTTCGATCCGTTTTCTGTATACAGCAATAATTCAGTGTTTTATGTATTTTGTGTAATTTGAACAATGTGCATTTTGACGTAACTTTCAAAAATTGAATAATTTCAATTCCCATTGCAACGCGCAATTTTATTGGTCAATTTCGTGAAAAACACTTCTGGGCGATTTATACTTTCAAGGGTCAAATATTGCAGTATATGATGACGTAAAATTCACTGAAAACATTATTTTAAGAGCAAATAATACGAATTATAAGAAATAAAAGTAATTTTGGAGGAGTGTAAACGAGGCCTACTCGCTCACAAACGAAATAAAGTCCTTCGGACTTTGTTTAGTTTGTGAGCGAGTAGGCTGCGCTGACTTAATTTAGTTTGTGAGCAAGTACGATCGATAAACTTTTCCATTCTTTACTCGCCAGAATGAACAATTAGAGTTATCTCTCTTTGGTCGAAATTCCGATGTTGGGTCAATTTGTTTGTTAATCAAAACAGTAATCCGCGGCAGGTCATGTTTACCGCGGGTGAAGGGACATCTTTGGGGTGTGACCCAGCAATTGCCGGTCAGTTGGCAGGTATTGTTAACTCAGTAACCAAAAAGTTAACTTCAACAAAGCTAAGTATGAGATCTCTTATGTCTATATTTTTTTCTAAACAATTTTTTTTTCAAAATATTGTTGTTTTTTGTGGTATCAATTTGTTTACATGTTCATAAACTTTAGAAAATGCAATAAATAGATGAAAATATAGGTTTTCTTGACCTTTTTTCTAAACTGTGTCAAATATTAAGCTGATGTTTGCATTGTTAATCAGCAATTATGGGTTACAGAAATACCTGCTAACCTCGAAAAGTACTGTGGTGGGTCATGACCAAACATTGTGCATTCAAATGTTGGGTCATAACGCGCGGCTGCATTTTTTTCAAAGTTAAAATCTGTTTAAAACAATATAAATATAAAAACTATTAAAGTTGAATTTATATAAGTAAATCTGTATGCCCTTATTTTATGGGCTCGGAAATAAAAATTCTGATTTTATTCTAACATATTTATTTCAAGCTTGCATTGTACTCCATGCATACAATTTTTGTTAAAAAAAGGAAATCTCTTTTTGTGTGTAAATATGTCAATTATTTGACATAGTTTTACCCAAAATTTGTCAACTGATGTATTGTCAGGAAGTCAAAATTCTGGCATCAGCTGATAATCCCTGAACTCATTTGTTACTTGTCGAGTTCTTGTTCTTGTAGAACATACGAATCTCAGACCAATTTGACCAAGTACAATATATAGTTTATTATCAAGTTTTTTGTTTTTATTTAGGCTGAGACTATGTTTAGTAGCAGTTTAAGTTCTGGTTAACTTTCAATACATGAATGATGTTTCAAGATGAAGAACAATAATAAAAGCGTTGTTCCACTGCTTTATTTTCCCTGAATTCATTGCGATTTTGTCTCATGTACAGATGTACATTTGCTACAGATCCCTTTATTTTACTCTTGACTGGACCTAGTGTATAACGTCTAACAGAATAAAATGTCATAGATCCAAAAGTGGAATTTGCAATATGCAGTTGCATTTTTAAAGCCTCATACAAACTCTTTCGTTCCCAAGCCGTCTGGTAGTTCACGTTTAGTTAGATTCACTGTGCAGGGTCCAGGTACTTTTCCATACAAATGATTTATTCAATCTTTATTACTTAATTATCCGTTTCAGGTGCAAAGAACTCACAACCACAACCTTCACTTTTTGTTAACATTGCCGGGTTATCAGTGCCATCTGGTGTAAAACTCGCCAGATTTAGCAATTAGAATTATCTCTCTTTGGTCGAAATTCCGATGTTGGGTCATTTTGTGTGTTGAAGGGTTTTGCTTGCGGATGAAAACAGTGACCCGCGGCGGGTCATGTTTGCCGCGGGCGAAGGGACGTCTTGCGAGTGTGACCCAGCGATTGTGGGTCAGTTGGCAGGTACATTGTATGTAGATCATTACATGTTATTTTTCATATCGTCCCTGGCGTTAACCATAGACCCATATCAGCCCTCAGGGTACGCCTTTGGGCTTGATTTGGGAGTTATTCTATATATACCAGGGCTGATATGGAAAATGACATGTAATAATCTATAATTATACCAACTGGGATTATCCCGAACCTGTTGAGAATTTTAAATGTAATAGTTTAAAAATTACTTATAACAGAGACATGTAATAAATCATGAAAAATGCATTTTTTAAAAATTCGAAATAACTCATGGTGCAAACGGGATTCGGCACGAAACGACAATGATTCTTGAAAAGGATTCTTAAGGTAGTTCGACACTAATACACGGCGCATTTGCAAAACACGAGTCGGATGCGGAATTGACTTGATTTTCAAACCGGAATATTCCTGTATTGGCCTATTCACTGTGACATCATAATAGATTGACATACACTTTCCCGCGAATTATCTCCCTTTTCCCGTAAATATTGTCTATTTCGTAAATTATATAAGATATCTCTCTTAATCCAACGGTGACATATAGATTTTTTCAGCGTAACAGATAGCTTAAGTGTATATCTCTGAAATACAAAAAAAAAAAATAAAAAAATCTGTCTGATATCTATTTTAACAGCAACTTCGGTATTATGTTATTTATATGAAAGATAAACAATAAGCATGTTATCACAGTTCCCTATATATTCTTTGTAAATATTGCTGAAAAATACGTAATTTGGCCTAATTTTCAAAGCCAAATAACGGGAAAAGATGATCGGTGACATATCATTTTTATTTTATTTTTTGAATATATAGGTTAAGACCTACAAAATCTTAAAAAAAAAATCTGTCCGAAATTTTTATTAGGATCGAACTACCTTAAGTCACAACCAAAACTTCCTGTAAATAAGATGTCTGGACACAATATCTCGTGTTACGAAAAATCAACGAAAACACGACCCCACGAAAACAGGACCTTTGATTGACTTGGGTGTTGGGGTAAATTTGGACAAACTCAGGCATCGGGAAACTGGACGAAATGTGGACATTTCCTAAATCGCGCACATGTGTCTACCACTAATATTCTGGCTAAATGTAGTAGTAAATTTTGGTTTACATTATCTAACACACTATATGCCAAGATAATTTAACACTGGTTTTGAATACTTACCAATTTGTTTTCGTTCCCCCTGTTTGATTGTTTTACGCTTCAGTGAACATGCGCGGGAAAATATTAAAACAGATAAGTGCCACCATAGATAGGTCTCATTCTGTGTGCTGCTGTTGAATAGATAACTGGTTTCATGTTTGTTGTAGCGACTGCTGTTTATAAGCTCAACCAGAGCTGGTATATATAACAATAAAAGAAAATATTCCGAAAGCATTCAATTTTTCTCGGAATCATAACAAAATGTCCAATTACATACTTATATTAGTCCGCAAATAGAAATAGTTCGTAAAATGTGACATTCAAATTTATATAGAAATGTGAACTACAGATGAACACTCACCAGAAGATTGACGTCCAAACAAGTATTTAGCGAAATGCAAAATTTGAAAATCACATTTGGCACGAACGAATTAAGCATCGTAATAGATAACTCAAGCAGCCATGCGCTTGAGTAAAAAGATAACTGTTAACTTCATCATGTAATGACTTGTACATGTTTTACTATATTATGCAAAGTTTGGAAATCGGAACATACTGTGATTCTTTGGGGAAACAAATACGAGGACCTTTCTACAAAGTTCAAGGAAATACATAATTCCGGACATACGGGATATCGATTTTTTGAGTAGGTGAAACATTGAGAAATCAATGGTAATTGCATGGAAAAGACCCGAGTACAAATTCTTATTCTTTCAAAATTATTTTTAAAAATTAATGTTTTGAATTCTCCTCGTTATTTTAAGCATAAAAAAGGCTTTATATCGATTTTAACTGTGAAAATAAATTAAATATCAATATCGAAAGTTGACCTATTTCCCATAAGCTTAGATGAAAAATCTTGAAAACAACACCGACCCGGGTGACTTCCGGTAAATTTTATCTGCTCTGTGATTGGTCAAATCATAATTGTGATGTCATCACGGATTAATGTATTTAATCAAATATAATCACAACATCAATACGGGACATTCAAGATAGGAGATCTTTTGTACTTTATGGTGATTAAAGGAGGAATAACTGGTACTAGACTGCGTTCCCGTTTGGTTCACTCATTCGTTCATTATGAGGATTACCTCCATCTGGGCACTTAGATATTACAAATTTCAGTTAATAACTCTTCCAAAAATATATATAGCCAGGATAAATTACGAAGTTATGGTAATATTTTATTTGAGCACCCCTATTTATGTTTTCACATCACGTGGGAATACTTCAATTTGAATTAATTGTATCAAAATAGCGTTTATTAAATTGGCATAAGCGATTTGTGAGACTTGACAGTTGTGCTCAAATTTAGAGAAAAATATTAAAATTCACACCAAGTTTGGTTATATAATATATCTCACGATCCAAACATATATTTCACCAAATCATGTTACCTCAGAATGCACCGCATTCTCAACAGCACTTCTGTAGTTGTTGGTCTTTGAAGTGTAGTTGTTATGATTTGACAATTCCACACTCATTTTAATAACGCAAATCCGATTTGAAAGTGTTCAGTCAAATAAAATATTCATGCTCGATGCTCAAACAAAGGAAAGGGAAATATCTTAACTTCAATGTAAGTCATATTACTAAAATACCAAAGTTGCATGATAATCACTTAATTTCGTTATGCTGTACATGTGTGTCAGGAAGTAACCTATCATCAGCAGCTTCAGAATCAAATGATATAGAGAGTCCTTAAAAAGTAGTAACGAAAGAAGTATTCATTACCAAAAGTATCGAAATTGAAGACCTAAATCCAGTACCAAGTTTATATCATTCATTGCAATTTCACCATTATTGAGTTCACTGGAGTTGTTAATCGACATATTTTTGATAAATGATTGCATGTACAGGAATAATTATGTTGGTCATTGGTTTGTCCTTAGTTTCTTGATATTTGGGTTATTGAATGTGGTTTGTTCCCATTGCTTTAGTCACTTTTTTACCTTTTGAGGGCCATTTATGGCTTGCTATATGGTATTAGGTTCCTCACTGTGTTGTTTTTGGTCGTTTTAACCTGGATATGGGATGTTGTCTCCTTGACATTTACCCCATTTCCTATCTTTTTCGTATGTACGTGGTGTGTTGACGAATGCAATTGTTTGACCAGCAACTTGCAGTTGCATTTTTAAAGCCTCATACAAACTCTTTCGTTCCCAAGCCGTCTGGTAGTTCACGTTTAGTTAGATTCACTGTGCAGGGTCCAGGTACGACCTTTTCCTTACAAATGATTTATTCAATCTTTATTACTTAATTAAACGTTTCTTTTTTATATGTACGTGGTGTGTTAACGAATGCAATTGTTTGACGAGCAACTTGCTGCCATCTTTATTTACATTGTCATGACATCCGCATTCGCCGTTTTCACGGCAGAGGTTTTGTTGATTTTATTTGCTCAGTCAATGCATTCCCATCTGGATCGAATTCATCCGATGCTTGCCGAATGTTGAACGGGTTGTCATAGGAATCAATGTCTTTCTGTCAACCATTATCTCTTATGCTGCTAGCGGCAGTGCCTTCCGCACGATAATTTTATCATTTTTTTCATATTATTCGTGCCTTCGCCGAGACATTTACTTCCATAATCATTTATCTGTATATACGATACTGCTTGCCTCTTGTTCGAAATGCAGCCCAATTTTCTTTTTGGTGTAAGTGCATTAGTTTCGAGTGTTTGTGTGTTTTGTGTAGTGTATTGGTCTCCATATTATGTAGTTCTTGCTTTTGCCTTGTTTCTGAACATTTATATATGTAATCTTGTGCTTTTGTTTTTGTTTCATATCTTGAAAAATCGGTAAAATATATAAAGTCAAAAGCAAGATGAGTGGTATACATGTATGTTGATACCAGTCGTGACTTTGTTAGTCTTCTTCGATTTCGAAACTTAATGTACATGAAAATATTTGATGTTTCAAACAAAAACTTAACGTCACAATAACAGAACGTCATATTTCGGCAAGAAACGTTTTTGATTTCAATTTATCGTGAAATCTCTGTGTGACATGACAGGACTTGCAAACTATTTCTGTATTATTTTGTTTTTCCTCTTCTGACTTTCATCTATAAATTGTTAACAAGCCTTCATTGTAGATTGTCATATCTACTAATTAAAAGATACACAACTTTTTAAAATATTTTTATTACTACTGACTTCATACAAATTCTACGGCCACACAAAATATGTATAGTATATATATAAAGTTTTAACATTATAAGTTAAACAATAAACTGTGGACACAAGATATGTCTCGCCCGCCCCTTGCATCGCCTTAATTTGCACATTAATCTACTGCAGCAGGAATAAAAATAAAATACAAGCTTTAACTGTGTTTACAATTTCCTTGAAAAAAAAATGATGTGATCACTCATGCATGACTAAGGAGCCAGGGCCAACATCTGGGCGTGGAATCAGTATGTACTTCCCAAGACGCAACTGCATGTTAAATATCAAGTGCCTAGGACTACTGATATAGGCTGTACAAACTGCTTGCTAAAATCTTTAAAAAATCATTCATGCGTGACTTAGAGGTCAGGGCCACCATCTGGGCGTGGAATCGGAATGTACTCCCCAAGATGCAACTGCATATCAAATATAAAGTGCCAAGGACGACTGGTATAGGCTGTACAAAGTGCTTGCTAAAAACTTAATGTGATCGTTCATATGTGACTAAGGGGCCAGGGCCACCATCCGGGCGTGGAATCGGTATGTACTCCCCAAGTCGCAACTGCATATCAAATATCAAGTGCCTAGGACTACTGGTATAGGCTGTACAAACTGCTTGCTAAAAACTTAATGTGATCGTTCATGCGTGACTAAGGGGCCAGGGCCACCATCCGAGCATGGAATCTGTATGTACTCCCCAAGATGCAACTGCATGTCAAATATCAA
>MJUU01066580.1:119996-143441 GCA_002080025.1 Modiolus philippinarum
TTTTGTTGATTTTATTTGCTCAGTCAATGCATTCCCATCTGGATCGAATTCATCCGATGCTTGCCGAATGTTGAACGGGTTGTCATAGGAATCAATGTCTTTCTGTCAACCATTATCTCTTATGCTGCTAGCGGCAGTGCCTTCCGCACGATAATTTTATCATTTTTTTCATATTATTCGTGCCTTCGCCGAGACATTTACTTCCATAATCATTTATCTGTATATACGATACTGCTTGCCTCTTGTTCGAAATGCAGCCCAATTTTCTTTTTGGTGTAAGTGCATTAGTTTCGAGTGTTTGTGTGTTTTGTGTAGTGTATTGGTCTCCATATTATGTAGTTCTTGCTTTTGCCTTGTTTCTGAACATTTATATATGTAATCTTGTGCTTTTGTTTTTGTTTCATATCTTGAGAAATCGGTAAAATATATAAAGTCAAAAGCAAGATGAGTGGTATACATGTATGTTGATACCAGTCGTGACTTTGTTAGTCTTCTTCGATTTCGAAACTTAATGTACGTGAAAATATTTGATGTTTCAAACAAAAACTTATAACAGAACAATAACAGAACGTCATATTTCGGCAAGAAACGTTTTTGATTTCAATTTATCGTGAAATCTCTGTGTGACATGACACGACTTGCAAACTATTTCTGTATTATTTTGTTTTTCCTCTTCTGACTTTCATCTATAAATTGTTAACAAGCATTCATTGTAGATTGTCATATCTACTAATTAAAAGATACACAACTTTTTAAAATATTTTTATTACTACTGACTACATACAAATTCTACGGCCACACAAAATATGTATAGTATATAAAGTTTTAGCATTATAAGTTAAACAATAAGCTGTGGACACAGGATATGTCTCGCCCGCCCCTTGCATCGCCTTGATTTGCACATTGATCTACTGCAGCAGGAATAAAAATAAAATACAAGCTTTAACTGTGTTTACAATTTCCTTGAAAAAAATGATGTGATCACTCATGCATGACTAAGGAGCCAGGGCCAACATCTGGGCGTGGAATCAGTATGTACTTCCGAAGACGCAACTGCATGTTAAATATCAAGTGCCTAGTACTACTGATATAGGCTGTACAAACTGCTTGCTAAAATCTTTAAAAAATCATTCATGCGTGACTTAGAGGTCAGGGCCACCATCTGGGCGTGGAATCGGAATGTACTCCCCATGAAGAAGCCTTCATTGTAGATTGTCATATCTACTAATTAAAAGATACACAACTTTTTAAAATATTTTTATTACTACTGACTACAAACACATTCTACGGCCACACAAAATATGTATAGTATATACAGTTTTAGCATTATAAGTTAAACAATAAGCTGTGGACACAGGATATGTCTCGCCCGCCCCTTGCATCGCCTTGATTTGCACATTGATCTACTGCAGCAGGAATAAAAATAAAATACAAGCTTTAACCGTGTTTACAATTTCCTTGAAAAAAAAATGATGTGATCACTCATGCATGACTAAGGAGCCAGGGCCAACATCTGGGCGTGGAATGAGTATGTACTTCCGAAGACGCAACTGCATGATAAATATCAAGTGCCTAGTACTACTGATATAGGCTGTACAAACTGCTTGCTAAAATCTTAAAAAATCATTCATGCGTGACTTAGAGGTCAGGGCCACCATCTGGGCGTGGAATCGGAATGTACTCCCCATGAACAAGCCTTCATTGTAGATTGTCATATCTACTAATTAAAAGATACACAACTTTTTAAAATATTTTTATTACTACTGACTACATACAAATTCTACGGCCACACAAAATATGTATAGTATATAAAGTTTTAGCATTATAAGTTAAACAATAAGCTGTGGACACAGGATATGTCTCGCCCGCCCCTTGCATCGCCTTGATTTGCACATTGATCTACTGCAGCAGGAATAAAAATAAAATACAAGCTTTAACTGTGTTAACAATTTCCTTGAAAAAAAATGATGTGATCACTCATGCATGACTAAGGAGCCAGGGCCAACATCTGGGCGTGGAATCAGTATGTACTTCCGAAGACGCAACTGCATGTTAAATATCAAGTGCCTAGTACTACTGATATAGGCTGTACAAACTGCTTGCTAAAATCTTAAAAAATCATTCATGCGTGACTTAGAGGTCAGGGCCACCATCTGGGCGTGGAATCGTAATGTACTCCCCCTGAACAAGCCTTCATTGTAGATTGTCATATCTACTAATTAAAAGATACACAACTTTTTAAAATATTTTTATTACTACTGACTACATACAAATTCTACGGCCACACAAAATATGTATAGTATATACAGTTTTAACATTATAAGTTAAACAATAAACTGTGGACACAGGATATGTCTCGCCCGCCCCTTGCATCGCCTTTAATTTGCACATTGGTCTACTGCAGCAGGAATATAAATAAAATACAAGCTTTAACTGTGTTTACAATTTCCTTGAAAAAAATGATGTGATCACTCATGCATGACTAAGGAGCCAAGGCCAACATCTGGGCGTGGAATCAGTATGTACTTCCCAAGACGCAACTGCATGTTAAATATCAAGTGCCTAGGACTACTGGTATAGGCTGTACAAACTGCTTGCTAAAAACTTAATGTGATCGTTCATGCGTGACTAAGGAACCAGGGCTACCATTCAGGCGTGAAATCGGTATGTACTCCCCAAGATGCAACTGCATATCAAATATCAAGTGCCTAGGGCTACTGGTATAGGCTGTGCAAACTGCTTGCTAAAACTTAATGTGATCGTTCATATGTGACTAAGGGACCAGGGCCACCATCCGGGCGTGGAATCGGTATGTACTCCCCAAGACGCAACTGCATATCAAATATCAAGTGCCTAGGACTACTGGTATAGGCTGTACAAACTGCTTGCTAAAAACTTAATGTGATCATTCATGCCAGGGCCACAATATAAGTAGGGATTTGAGTTGTACCCATAATAATGCAACTGCACATCAAATATTATTGACCTACAACTAACATAAGCTTGTTAATTCACAATAGTTTGCAATTGTTGACGCCGCCGCCGGAAACGCTATCCCTAAGTCTCGTTTCCGCGACTTTTTCGTCGCGGGCGAGACAAAAACTAAAACAAAATACAATAAGTAACAAGTTTTAAATCCGCTGAGTACTTTTCAGCCATTCTTGTGTCTTAGTTTTTTTCTGACAATAGTATATATGTGTCAAAAACGTGTTAGCACTATAGGTGATTTAAATTTGAATGTGGTGTTTTTGCCCTGTGACTGTCATGTGTTTTATATTTTTCTGGTTTTCTGTGTTTTCCTTTTTAGCTATGTCTCAGAACTTTGATTTTTGTAATAATCACATTCTTTGTTCCTGCAGTATTCTGTTGCCATTGTTTCAAGTTCAAACAAATCCTATATTGCTGAAAATGGTTCATTGACGATAAGTCATTAAAACTTAATTCAACCATTTGTAATATTGTGGAAATATTTGGGATGCTTTTGTTCTTTTTGATTAATATCTTTGTGAGGCTTTCTGAATGTTGTTGTAATGTTTTTTTAAATTCATATTCTAAATTTTTTACTTATCTACCATTTTTGATCTGGCATTCGTTTGTTGTTTTATCAATTGCCCCCCGCCCCCTTTTACACATCACACGAGGCAACAACCAAATACAATATTAAAAATGGGTTGGTGATATCGTCAAGCATTTATTTAATTTAGACAGCGGAATAAACATGTATTAAAGTGCAACCATAAACGTTTGTTTTTAATCCTAATATTTAATAGATTCGAGTACCCAAAGAGAGGCAACTGTATTAACACGATATTTACAACAACTTTTTCTGTATTTAACTTGTTTAAGTGAATTTAGGTGCCATACAAACTGTTTTAGAAACATCCATACATTTTCCAAAATACAGTGTAAACGAATACAGAATAAATATTTTAAATGTGAAACAATTCATATTACAACAGATAATGCATTCAGCAAACAACAACAGGAACAATAAGCGGGTTTATGATATTTCCAACAAATTTCACCAAACTAAAAACATAGAATATGCCCTGCAATGTTGATTTTCAGAAAATAAATTATTCTACATTGCAATTCTCTTTACATTCTCTGCACATTCGCTTGGTAGTCAAATTAGCAGCAGAAATACAAACTCCTTGTAAACTGCCTAAAACTATGAATACAAAATCGACTTCGGTTGACTGAGTCAGTTCACTTACTATACCAACAACCCAAAAAATTCCTGAAAATGCACAAAGTCGTAAATATATTCTTCCTTGTTGAAATGACTGAGATTTTCTGACATGATTCATGTTTAAGTTATGGCGTGTAACATGGACGATTATAATAATCAGCGCCATCAAATTTAAACAGATAGAGAGCATGATGGGAATTGAAACAAACACTAAATTGGAAAGAAAACCTGTTGGAAAACAAACCGATCCAGAGTAATGAGCAGAAAAATTGGGAATTCCGAAATAATCTAAAAGGACGGAAGTTAGGACGCATATCATGGGTACGAACAAACCAAATGCTGTTAAGACACGCTTTCTAGCCAGTAAATTGCTGTCATCATGGCAAGTGTTCGACACCATTCTAGTCAAATTGTGACATATATAAGTAACAGAAATAGTCATATATGTAAAGGTAACCAACCAAAGATAATGAATAAAGACTCCTATGACAAAGCATACTCTTTGATAGTCGTTTGCACCTATGCCTATCATAAACAAAATGTTTGAAAGACCCATTGCGATTGAAAGATTTTCAAGATTATTACCAGGTATGGATGCCGTTGTTGTATATTTACGGGATAAGATAATTGATACCCCTAAACCAAAGACAGATAAAGAACAGCCGGTGTAAGTTATGAAGAGTTTTGCTGTATTGACATGCTTTGCTGACTCTGAAATCAAAATTGGTTTTAGACATGTTGTCTTTTGTAGAAAGAGTTTCTGGTCAACAAGGACACTATCCACATCAACATCTGCACATGGGATGGCATTATAGATCGATGTACCATTCAAATAAACTTTTGTCTGAGAAATGCGTTGCGTGAGCTGCATATTAAGTCCTTCAATATTATTGTAGCTGAACGCGATAGGATGTTGATTAAGTTCATGTCTATCCATTTTTCTTTCTGAATTCTCTAAAACAACATTTGCAAGTTTCTTGTTGGATTGTGTATATATATTCATTCTCCATTTAAAGTTTAGAAACTCTGTACGATACAACCAAAACATATCCCCTGTCAACGGCTTCCACATTCGCATATCAACTTCATGCACATAGAAGAAATGTGATGAGCTTGTTGTGAAATTCCAACTTTCTGCATTGATTATAACTGTGTTAGTGAACGTTAGAGAGTACAATAATCCATGCAACACTCGGAGTTCAGTAGAAAAGGATAAGGCCACTGTAGAAATAAGACGAAACTGTAATTTAACTGTGGAATTTGTATATAGTGGTACATTTGTACAAAGTCCATCTATCTGAAAAATATTAACACATAGATATTTTATCCTCAGTTGATTAAAATTAAAAAAAAAGAATTGAAGAGAAAAAATAAATAAAACTAGAAGCTCAGAGACTGAGTCTGTATCGCTCACCTGACAAAATGCTTCTATGCCATGAATGACCAAAAAAAGATGTATTTTACAAATGAGGTCTAATGTTAAGATATGTTCTCCATTGGCCCAAGTGTTTTTGTCTGATCCTATTGAAATGAGTAATCTTTACAAAGGACCTTCAATACATCATTCCAATACAGTTTAGTTAAATTTGTTTAGATTCAGAGAAGATAATGAAAAGTATGATTTTCAGATACCGGGCTACAACGTTAAACTATGTTCTGCACTGGAGACCATGTTTTTGTCGGATCGAAATGAAATAGGTAAATTTTGTAAAATACCTTCCGTAAATTATTCCTGTAAAGTTTGGTTGAATTTGCTTCAGCAGTTTTAGAGGAGAAGATTAAAATGTGACTTTTCCAATAGGGTCAAATTTAAACCTAAGTTCCGCGCTGGCGGCCATGCTTTTTTTTCGGATTGAAGTAAAATCAACAATTTTTGTAAAGGACCTTTGTAAATCATTCCTCTACAGTTTGGTTGAATTTGTTTCAGTCCTTCCAGAGGAGAATATGAAAATGTGATTTTCCAATAGGATCCAATGTTAAACCTAAGTTCCGTGCTGGCTGCCATGTTTTTATAAGATTTGAATGAAATGAGCAATCTTTGTCAAAGACCTTTAGTACATAATTCCTCTTAAGTTTGGTTGAATTTGCTTCAGTGATTTCATAGGAGAAGATGAAAATGTGATTTTTCGCATAGGGTTCAATGTTAAACCTAACTTTCACGCTGGCAGTCATGTTTTATAACGGATCAGAACCAAATATGCTATCTTTGGAAAAGAACTTTAGTACATCATTCCTGTAAAGTTTGGTTGATTTTGCTTGAGTGGTTTCAGAGGAGAAGATGAAAATATGATTTTCCCATAGGGTCCAATTTTAATTATGTTCCCTTCTTGGGGACACGTTTTTTATTCGAATGGAGCGAAATGATTAATCCTTTTAAGGACCTTTAGTACATAATTCCTCTAAAGTTTTGTTGAATTCAATGTTTCATTGGTTTCAGAAGAGAAGATGAAAATATGATTTTCCCATAGAGTCCAATGTTAAACTATGTTCAGTGCTTGCGGCCATGTTTTTCACTGATTGGAACAAAATTAGCAATTGTTGTTAAGGACCTTTAGAACATTATTCCTGTAAAGTTTGGTTGAATTTGCTTCAGTGGTTTCAGAGGAGAAGATGAAAATGTGATTTTCCCATAGGGTTCAATGTTAAACTATGTTCCGTGCTGGCGGCCATTTTTTTTTCGTCGGATCCGAAGGAAATGAGCAATCCTTGTTAAGGGCTTTTAGTACATAATTACTGTAAAGTTTGGTTGAATTTGCTTCGGCCGTTTCAGAGCAGATGAAAAGAAGAAGATGAAAATGTGATGTTTCCCTAAGGGTCCAGTGTTGAACCTAAGTTCTGTGCTAGCGGCCATGTTTTTTATTAGATCGGAACGAAATGAGCAATCTTTGTAAAGAACCTTCAATACATCATTCCTGTAAATTTTGGTTGAATTTGCTTCATTGGTTTCAGAGGGAGGAGAAGATGAAAATGTGATTTTCCCATAGGGTCCAATGTTAAACCATGGTCCGTGCTGGCGGAAATATTTTTCGTTGGATCGGAAGGATATGAGCAATCTTTGTTGAGGACCTTTAGTACATCATTCCTGTAAAGTTTGGTAGAATTTGCTTCAGCTGTTTCAGAGCAGAAGATGAAAATGTGGTTTTTCCCATAGGGTCCAATGTTAAACCTAAGCTCCGCGCTGGCGGCCATGTTTTTTATCGGATCGGAAAGAAATGATCTATCTTTGTAAAGGACCTTCCATACATCATTCCTATTAAGTTTGGTTGAATTTGCTTCAGCTGTTTCAGAGGAGAAGATGAAAATGTGATTTTCCCATAGGGTCCAATGTTAAACTATGTTCCATGCTGGCGGCCATTTGTTTTGTCGGATCGGGACGAAATGAGCAATCTTTGTTAAGGACCTTTAGTACACCATTCCTGTAAAGTTTGGCCGAATTGGCTTCAGTGGTTTTGGAGCAGAAGATGAAAATGTGAATTTTCCCTTAGGGTCCAATGGTAAACCTAAGTTCCGCGCTGGCGGCAATGTTTTTTATCGGATCGGAAAATGAGCAATCTTTGTAAAGGACCTTCCATACGTCATTCCTGTAAAGTTTTGTTAAGTTTGCTTCAGTGGTTTCAGAGGAGAAGATGAAAATATGAAAGTTGAACGGACGGACGGACACAGGACGACGGACGCCAAGTGACGGCAATAGCTCACACTGACCCTTTGGGTCAGATGAGTTAAAAAATGAAGGGAATAACTGGCCAAATTTTATTTTAATATATCTCTTAACATAATATTTGATTTTTTTCATAATTATCAATTCATGAAAAAAGACACCGCTTAGAATTATCTCCTTTCTTTTGAGTACGTATCATGTAATTTTTCAACCGAGAAAAGAAGCTTCATATTCTGGCTCATCGGATAATATTTTACGATATACAGCTGTCAAAATCGAGAATAAATATTCAAACTAATTTAAGCTCCAATAGAGCTTAAGGTAGTTCGAGCCTTATAAAATATCAGACAGAATTTTTTTATTTTAAAATATTTTGTAGGTCTTAGTCTATTGTATCTATAAGTGAAATAAAAATAATATGTCACCGATCATCTTTTCCTGTTATCAGGCTTTGAAATCAGGCGAAATTCAGTATTTTTCAGCGATATTTACAAAGAATATATAGGGAACTATGTTTAGCTTTCATATGAAATAAATAACAGACAGATTTTTTTTTATCTTTTGATATTTCAGAGGTATACACTTCAGCTGTATGTTGAGCCTAAAAATCTATATGTCACCGTTCGATTAAGAGAGATATTTTATATAATTTACGAAATAGACAATATTTACGGGAAAGGGGAGCTAATTCACGGAAAAGTGTATGTCACTCTATTATGACGTCACAATGAAAAGACCAAATAAGGAATATTCCGGCTTGAAAGTCAAGTCAATTCCTCATCCGACTTGTGTTTCGCAAATTCAGTCGAATACGACGTGTACTAGTGTCGATCTACCTTAAACTCGAGAGCCCTGAAAATCTACACACGGCAAAAATCAGCCAAAAAACTGCTGCATAGAAAATTAAATGCTTATTTAATTTTAGAACTGATTCTATAATCGCAAATAGAACGCACAATTTATACTGGTTATTCCGTAATCGAAAGGGATGCATTTCATATGCATTTCTAATCCATGTGTTATAAGTAGATAAAGGTAATTAAACAAACGCAGATACGAGAATCGTGTACCCTGGCTATATTTGACACAAAACTACGTGACAGCCGCGCAGTATTTCTTGCTAAAGACAGGGATACTGTGAATATTCATATTTACTGTATGTTATTATAAATTTTATATATCAACATCGTCACTATTCGACTCACAAAAAGCAACTTACGAACTATATTTGATCGGAAGCACACAGATCCTATTGGTTACGTGTTCTCCCTCAGCTTTTACATATTTCGGTTAATGGATTTCCGATTGTTTTGATTTGATATGCACTTAAGAGACATAAGTTGTCGAAATGTGCATATACAGAAACTAAATTCACAGTATCTTTCAATGGAAGTAAATAGGCTTGTGCCCTTCTCAATCGGTCACGTGACTTTTCTAGAATGGTTTTTAATAACTCTTTCAGCCACTTCTTTGCTTTCGAAATAAAACTGGTAACATAGACAAAACCTGTCATTGTCAAACTATTATCCTTACGAAGAACATATATAGTAAAGAACAAAAATAAAGTAGCCATATTTGTTTGTGTTGTGACTTAGACCATCAAAAATATTTTTGCATCATTCTTGATGCTTGATTTAATATCTTGATGAAACCAAATGCGTCTCTGTCTACGATTCAGGAATTAATTAACATATTATCTTTGTAATCTCGTTAAATAATTTCTTTTTTTGCTATATATCTTGAAAAACATATCAAAGCGAAAGGTTCAAATCGACATTCAAATGCAAGATGAGACAAATCCCCTTTCCGAAAAATGGGCTTAACATTCACCGTACATCGGCAAACGAATACCGAAGCAAAAACGAGGAAAGGGGAAATGTATTACCATCCTGTTTGGATGTTCAGAACATAACTAACAGTATACTCACAGTTTTCAACGCTGACCAAGCTTTTATTGTTTATCTTCACGTTGTTGGTTTGTTTACAACATTTGTTTCAAATCAAATAAAGATTGAATGTCATAATATACTGTAAATTTGGCATTTTTTCGAATAGGGACTTTATCAACAATTATATAAAATACATTTACCTTTATTTGCCCAGAGTCACAGACAGTGTCTTGTGAAAAAGAAAATAACACAGACAATGAATAAAACTCGTAATATCTGTATTTAAGTAGATATGCTCCAAAGCACTCAGGTTCTACAAAGTTTATATTGCAAAATGTGTTGCGTGCTATTTCCAAAGAATCAGAATCTCGGTTTAGTCCAAATACAGGATTGATAACATAGTCTAAACATGACAATGGATCATTTGCACTAGGCTCTTTGTAAACCACGCATGATCTTCCTTCGATTCCTTTAGGCGGAATTAATCTGTAATCGACGTCCGGATCGGCCAACAACAAAGAAAGTTGTTCTAGTGGGGTCAAATGAACGAAATCTTCTCTAAAATAATTTTCAAGGCTAGACGTAGCACTTAATTTTTTTATTTCAATTTCAAACAGCTTAAAGTCCAAAACATTATTACATAAAGCACAAAATTTGTTTTTATAAATTGTCCCATTACTGTCCACAACGTAAGGACCTGCTAAACTAATGTTTTGTTGACATTTTGTATTTATTTTCAAATTTGTCGTATCATTTGGACAATCATGAATTACAAACAATCCTATGTTCCCAAAAAGTTCTTTCGACTTTTGCAGTGAGGCACATTTAAAAGACACTGCTTTTGGTGTTGGATAAACAGACAAATCTGAATCGACACAACAGTCACCATAGATTCTACGATGTGAATCACATCTGCAAAATCGTAAATGCTCTTTTATAAAGATTTGAAAGCGACATGTTCCCACCTTTTTGCATGTGTCATTGACAGACAATGACGATATCGTTGCTGCAGTTGATGTAGTTGTGCCGTTCCATTCATTTCTAGAAATATCTGTACGTACAAAAAGTCCCTGCCAATGATCCGTTGAACTTGCAACTATTCTTTCCGATGTGTATTGCATGCTATTTTCCGAATCATTCATATTCAAACTCGTTGTCGTGGTTTCCTTTTCTACACCTGCTGTGATGTCCGTCGAGATCATTTTTGTCGTTGTGAAGTCTGCTTCGTTTGTCATTGAGTGTACACTTAAATAGTCCGTTGCTTTCGAATTTTGTGTTGTTGCCGTGTCTATTATCTGAGCAGAAAGCTGTGTGGATGACATTTTCAAATATTTGTTCTTGGATTCTACAGCTGGTGAGGTAAATGAATCTTCTTGAAATGATGAGGAAGGGCTCAAACCGCCCTTCTCAAAATAGATCACAACTAAAAGATAGAAAATTTTTGATCGCCAGAACATATTGACAATTTCTGACTCCGTATTTGAAGATCGCTCAAAAAGTTGTCTTTTTATACCCTTGTGATATTTTTAATAAAAATATATTGTTTATCATCTCAGAATTTCTAATTTTTATCTGATTTGGTAATTGTAATTCAAATACTGTAATGAGTTTCAAAGGCCAAATATTTTTTCATTAAAAAAACGAAAACTCATTTTTAATATTATTTTTCCCGCCATCGTTGTTTTTTATTTATTTTTTTTAATTACTTTTTAATTCTTATTTTTATATATTACTGTCTGTTATTCTCCTTATTTTAAAAGACTGTTAACTTGATTAAGGTATAATATAACAGTCACAAACACATTCATTTTTTCAGACAAATAAATTTTGTTTCAACAGATTGAAAAAGAGGAGTAAGATGTAAAGTATGAAAAGTATATCAATAAAGCCAATGGAAATCTGTATTTCATCACAATATACAACCAAATAAAGGTGTTATATTGATTTCAATTGAACAATTCTCTTGTATTTTAGTCAAAAGTTTTTTAAAAATGTCATTACCTTCAGTTGCTAATACATCGGCAAATGAATACATATTTATTGTGAGGTATGAGCAAAGCTCATTGTTGAAGACCCCATGGTGATTTCAAAATGAAGAACAAAAAAAAAATGTTGTTCCATTGTTTATTTTTAACCCTGTATTTGTATTGACTTTGACTCATTTTTATTTACTCCAATTCCCTTCAATGATTATATAGTGGCGACATTCTTTGTCGGAAGACATTGAATCCTCTCTGCTATACACACAGCTGATCTGCATTGAGCTCCTTTACATCATGTACTGCGTAACAACCCGAGTTCAACCTACGAGGAGGTATCACCCGGTTACCAAAAGCTATATTTATACATAACCTAGGTAGCCGCGTGGTCTTGGGTGCTGGAGGTAGTGCAGGCGGAGTTGCCCTAGATGTCACAACAGAGATGGTTTCAATTCCGGAGAGGGAACTACCAATGTGCAGATCTTACAATGTTCGGCTGGTTTTTACACGTAACGCCTGTTAGCTTCGGTATATATATATATTTATTTATACCGAAGCTAACAGGCGTAACAGTCTAATATGCTGTGTTTTCAACCAATATGTACCAGTTTAGAAGAACCTTGGTAAGCAAGCTGACATACGCCCACATATCGGATAATCCTGCATTATTGAGTTTTGTTTGATCGGATCGCCCAGTAAGCAATATTTCAGCTACATGTATATCAGGACCAGAAAAAAATAAATTAAGAAAAGGTGGAAGAGACAACAGGAGCAATTAGTTTTGAGTGCGACTGGAAAAGGGTAGAAATGGGTAGGGACAGGAACTTCAGCCTTCTATACAAGAGCCAGTGACTCTGTTTTCCTTTAAAACGTCCGAAGTGATCTTTATGCTTCTTAGAGCGTGGCGTTTTTCCACACAGTTCTGCTACAATCACTAGCAGATATGTTATGATCTTGTTTGGCCATTTTGATCTTATCACGATCTTGACAAGCTTAAACACAATTTTGTTAAGACAGTGTAACATTTTAAGTTGGTTTTCACGATAATTAATTTCAAGGACGATCAAGACGTGTTAAGTAAGTTAAAGATCAAATAAGATCAGCTTGTTAATTACGTTCAGGAATGATAAAGACGAGTTAAGCTTGTTTAGATCAAACAAGATCTCCATTGAAAGCAGTTATCTTCTTTGATCTTGATAAACTGCGCAGGTCTTGATTGTCCCTTGAAATACGACTAAATATCTTACTTTGTCTTAACAAAATTGTGGTAAGTCTGTCAAGATAGCGATAAGAATGAATTTGTCAAGAATGCCAACATCGTGCAAATTATATACCCACTTAGTTATAACAGATATTTTAAAGGAAGGACGGAATGATGGACAAGTCAAAAATTATATATCCTCCGTGGAGTAAAATTAACAACAGATTGAATCATTTCAAATCAAATGAGAAACCTCATTCGGTCGGTTATCTCCCAGTACCTATTTAATTTTGTATGGTTCAAAGTGGAGATCATTTTAATTAGCATATCAATAGCCTCCTTCGCTTATTTAAATCAAAATATTTAACCATATAAAACTAATTTGGTACATGGAGATAACCAACCGAGGTTTCTCATTAATGGCATATTATTACTTTTTTATTTTTAGTATTTTTGAGAACATGAATAAAATACACACAATACAACCAATGAAAACAGCTCCTTATGCATTATGATATAGTATTATACAGTTATTGACTGGGTCCGAAAACAACAGCTGTTTTAAAACAGCTGTTGTTTGAGGACACAGTCTATTACTGTTTTGTTATACCTTTTCATGTTCAATGTGTTTTAGTCTTAAACATATGTTTTATTGGTATTTTCATCTGTTTTACATTTATGTAACTGCAAACTTTCAGTTTTGTTAAATACGCTCCATTTCATCTGAATACAATTCACGTCGCTAATTGATTGTGCAGACGACAGGAGATAATGTGATATGAGCGTGATATTTTTGAACCAATCAAAATAAGGCAGGAGGTCAACAGTTCGGTTGTGGTCAACAGTTTTCAGTCTGAAAACTGCTGACTGGTCAACAGATCGTTTTTTTTTGGTTTGAGAAATAAAAAAGACAAATTGTCTATATTCCCTCAATGCAATTATATAAGGGAAATATTATAAGGTATAACAATTTGTTCTATCGACCCGTACTATTGATCGAATTGGGAACTTGGACTTTTTATCCTACGCCTGAAGCTTATTTTGATTTACGTATACATTTGTACCGTTATACGTCAACTAACAAAGTATGGATGTATTAAAACTCCCGGCGAAAATAAGAGATCAAGTGACCTAAGCTAATAAACAAGGTAAAAGAAATTGTCCGCAATTTGACCACAGATGAACTGCGTATATTAAATGCATTTTGGTACAGAGGCCTGATATTAACTGAAATCTCAGAAGCTCTTGAAAATAATGTGAGCGAGCATAATATTCAAGACCATGTCATTCTATGTCAAACGCTCTGAATAATGAAAGCCAAATTGTCCTCGGAAAACGTGGGGAAAAATGTCACACAGCCTAGTAGGTGATACCCAAGACAAACAAGACAAACTTCAAACATGAAACCCTTAAATAACTTATCTTAGATCCGATTGATGTAGAGGGACTTTCATTGTATATGAGCGATATGCTAATGACAACGAACGAGGTGACGTGACATCCCAACTGGACGACAGTATTACTGCTGTTAAATCGTGTAGCAGCAATGGTCAACTTGAGTCACACCACGTAACCGAAGCACAACTCGTAAGGATAAAAAGTATAAGAAAAACAAAAAAGCAAAGTAAGAATACAATGAACATGATGAAGGAAACAATAATTGCGCGTGCAATGGAAAAAAGTCGGGAAAGATGATCTGTTGTAATTTCTGACAAATATGGTTTCATTTGGTGTGTGTAGGTGACAATTGTTACAAAATAGGTTTCTGTGTGTGTCCTTAGTGCAGGCTCTTGCCCAGACGTATCAAGAACTTTGAGTCATTGCTAGAAACTTTCATCTCTAAATACCAAGAAGTTGAGACACACATGCATCGCAAGGCACAAGAAATTGAGTATCTACAGTCCGAAAATGATCGTCTTCGTACCAGAATAAGATGTGAAACGCAGTTGGAGGAAAGGGATGCAACACAGCAACATGATATTCCGATAAAAACGACGAAAATCGTTTCGATAACACACCGAATATAGTACAAAATAGCGCTAGTAAAGGGATATTACTCATGTGGAGTTCAGTTTTTCAAGGCAGTACCACGAAAAATTTTTATTCTTGATAACGACACCATCTGTAACGGGGCGGAAATGCTACCGATCTCACTTCTTAAAATGCCAGTCGACGAGTCATATGAAAATATTATCTTACAAGTCGGAATACATCAGCAAACGAATATCGAAGCAATAATCAGGAAAGGGAGAATTCTAAAATCGTAAATCCAAAATCATGACGATCCATATCCAACACGAATTGAGACAACATTACAAAGACAAAACAAATAAAACAAAAATGAACAAGAACGCCAAATAACTTAAGCACTAGCAGTGTGAACCCTACAAAAACTGAGTTATTATCAGATGCTCTGGAAGGGTAAGCATGATCTGCTCCTCGCATGGCACCAGTCACACAGCCAGGTGGAATATGGTGTCGAAGTAACGATTGCGTAAATCCATTCTACGACGAATAGTCGTTTCGTAATGAAAATTTGTCTCTTGTCAAAACTGCCCAAAGTAAATCTTACGATGTAGTAATCTTATCAATGTGTCCAAGACTGGACGACATGTTGAAAGGTAATGATATTTTATGTAAAATAGCTAGTGATGAAAACTGTTTATACATCGACAATGGTGGTATTCACTTCATTGGAAAAGGTTCTGTGAAACTTGCCAACAAACTTTGAATCAAAATGGTACAGTATACTAAAGCCAGAAAGAACCAAGGGTTTTCTGGTGGTGGTCAGTACCAGTTACAGCTTAACCCTCGACATGGCCAAAATAAGGGCAAGACGGGTCGCACTATAGGCAAAGCCAATCACACGACAGAAAATCGCTCTTTCCAACACAAAAAGACGTCACATGTCACAGAATCGAAGAAAAATCACATATCGGTATTGTGGTGAAGAAAATTATGTATCGGCAAACTGTCGACAGGGTAATTATATACAGTGTAAAAGGTGTAATGTTTCAGAGCAGAAGATGAAAACGTGATTTTTCTTATTGGTTCTTATTGATTATTCTTATTGCTATATCGCTATTTTAAATCTGCATTGAGTGGTTGTTCTAAATAATGGGTTTCCACTCTTAATAATGTATTGTATGTATGGGTATGACCCTGTGAGGTTTCATGGGTATGGGATGGGGTGGGCTTTGGTCATGACATGCAGGCCAAGGTCTGAGGTCCTTTCCCATTATGTACTTTTGCTTTTGAAAAGTATAGCAATTTATTGGGCTCAAAAAGCTGACCTATTTATTCTTGTGATTGCAAAGTAGTTAGTATCCAACAATATTATCAGGAAAAATCTTATTTCTTATACCTGCAACTTTTCCCAAATTTGCTTCTCAAAACAAATCTAACACCTATTGATGTATACAATAATTTGGCTTAGCTTATATCCCAGTCTTAATGTTCTTCACAGCCTGAAAAATAGACTCATTGGAGCTGCAAGTCGGTCTATAGGAAATTATGTATGCACGACGTCAGTTTTGATGGAATCAGTTGGGGGCATACTCATACCTATAAAAGTGCTGATATATGCAACAATATAAATTCTTTGAGAAGAAATTGTTATCTTTATACATGACATATTAGCTAAAACTTCAATAGCAATATTTTGCAATGTTCCTGCTATTGCAGCTTGATGACAATTTGCAACATCCAGAGTATATATAAACTAGCTCACCTTTATAATTTATTTGCATTCTGTTTGATTGTGTTTTATTTCATGTTTCATATGCTTTAAATCTTCCCAAGTCATGTGTTTGAGGTTCATAATCCTTCCCAACAAGGAAGGACATGGACCTCAAACACTTGACATGGTGAGACGTAATAATAATTACCCTAAATTCTCATCTCATCGATATATTTTGATTTTTTGTTCATTTATAGTGCATTTCTTTGGTATTTAGTTATTTCTTCGAAAGTTGCAGCATTTTCTTAATAAATGAAAAAAAAAAATTGCCAGAAAGATGGATGAGAATCTAGGACTATTTTTTATTATGGCCTAATATACAAGGATACATAACTTTTTGTTAGCTTGTGTTTAAATTATTTTTTATATTTTACATATGAACAGCCGACTAACATTTTAACATCTGGAATGACTATAAGTAAGAAATTTAATATTTTTTTGTAATACTGGATCATTTATTATTATTATTTATCATTTATTAGTTTAGATTTTATCTGCACTGAAGAGACATAAGTTGTCGAAATGCGCATATGCAGAAATTAAATTCACAGTAACTTCGGTATTTAGTTATTTATATTATGTTACTTTACTATGAGAAAAAAAATTGTTTTACAAGTATAACAATTGAGAACTAATGTTATATTGCTTTTAGAAAGGTGGTTTATGTCAGTGATTCCTGAAGTTGATATAATATTCTTTCAAATTTATGCATAAGTTTTATTTGCATTGCCTGTTTGATAATCAGTCATTTGTATCAATCATATCAGTATGCCATATTGTACATAAGTGAATTATTGATTAAATACACATATGCCTTATTATAAATGGCAGAAACGGAACTTACATATGATTCACTGCCTAATAAAATGGCAGATAAAGAACACACATGATTCACTGCCTTATTATGCAAAGCAAATATGGAACACAATTGATTCACTGCCTTGTTATGAATGGCAGATATGGCTGTGTAAGCATTATATTATAAGAAACATTCTTACTGTTTATGACATTGATAACATCACTGTTTATCATTCATGCAATGCAATGCAATATTACACACAAAAATTTATTCTCGGAAAAACTTCAGAAATTACCACAGATTTTAAAGAAATTAAGAATGTATTTTTTGTTATATTTGACAAAGCTGAAATTATCGATAATTCAAGTATATAATCGTGCAAGATTGTAATATTGGATATATGTAACAATCATAAACATCTTAACAAGTAAATAGAGTGAACTTATATAGAACATTTATATAGCATATTTTCAAAAATATTTATATTCATAGACAGATGGAATAGATGAACTCATATAGAACATTTATATCGGACACTTTCAGTTAATTAGGTTCTTTGTGAATGGATAATACGCAGATTAACTAGAACATTTGTATCGGACATTTCCAGTTATTTAGGATCTTTGTGAATGGATAATAGACAGATGGAATAGATGAACTAAGATGGAACATTAATTTTCTTTGATAGCAGTCTAATTAAAAAAAAAACAAGACATATTATTATAATATGATTTATGAATGTATTTCAGTTAATACCATTTATGCATATATTCATGAATGACTTCTGCAATATATATATTTGGGACATTAAAAAATATTTTAAATGTTCATTTCTTCATTTTTATGCTGTTCAATATAATATGCCAATACCAGTAACTGTATTAAACATGTTTAACATTGGATCCTGTTGCAAATGACTTTTTTGTTATTTATGCACTATATATATCTGCGATATTCAAATAAAATGTTAAAATTTTCATTTCTTCATTTTTATGTTGTTCAGTATAATATGTTAGTACCAGTATTTAACATTGGATCCTGTTGCAAAGTATGTTGATTAAGTATCTGAAACTGCTTGTCAACAACAAGGGTGTTCTAAAGCTATTTGGCAAATTGGAATCTGCCTTGTTTTGTCAATACTGTATAATAAGCTGTTTTATGATGAAATTAATGGATAAGTTGAGAGAAAATGGACTTCAGATGTCAAATGTATTATACCAATTATTGGTATAATACAGTTGACATTTGAAGTCCATTTTCTCTCAACTTATCAGTTCCTAATGACCCATTGCTTGTTACTAAAGACTTGTAATTTTTCAGTTATGATTGCAAATGAAAACAAATGGTCAAACAAACATAGTCACATTTTGTCCTAAACAGTCTTTAGACTGTCTCCAAACTTGAAGTAAATTAAGAGATATGGAGTAAATGTAAACAAGACAAACTCACTGTGAATATTTGAAACAATTGAACCCTTTCAAATCTTCAAGTCATGAAACCTTCAGCAAAATACAGTAGAACCTGATCAATCCTATACACAATTGAAACATAAAATATGTGTCAGATAATTCAGGATATCAGAATAGTAAGGTTGAAACAGCCTTCAAAACCTGCCAAAATATAAATTGACAGGATGTCAGAATATTCTGGTGTTGGATTAGACAGGTTTCATTGTACTTATACCCAGACAAACCCAGACATACATTGTTTAGATGCATCCTATTAATTCTTGCTTAGATGTCGAAAATGCTTATCTTCTACTTTAAAACCACTAAAGTAAATTCAACCAAACTTTACTGGAATAATGTATAAGAGATCCTGTACAAAGACGGCTCATTTCATTCTGATCTGACAAAAACATGGCTGCAAGGGCGGTAATTTAGGTTTAACATTTGACCCTATGGAAAATTAATCATTTATCGGTAAATCTTTTTCTCTGAAGCCACTGAAGCAAATTCAACCAAACTTTACAGGAATGATGTACGGAAAGGATCCTTTATAAAGATTGCTCATTTTTGTCAGATCTTACTAAAAACATTGTCACCAGCATGGAATATGGTTTAACAATGGACGCTAAGAGAAAATCACATTTTGATGATCTTCTCTGAAACCACTGAAGCCAATTCATCCAAACTATAGTTTAACATTAGACCCTAAGGGAAGAAACATCATTTTTGGTCATCAGCATAGATATGGCTTATATTAGGACCATTTGTCAGGTGAGCGATTCAGGCTCAGTCTCTGAGCCTCTAGTTATAATACTGAATGCTTAATGTATACAATAAGTCCTCGATGTACGTTACGTTTGAAAATAATATTAATGTGTTTTATTTATTTAACATCAAAAACACATAAACAAATAGTCAGTACTGTTTTACTATTGTATCGACGCTTTTAACTGCAATTAAATTTGTGACAAGGTCCTTTTTTATATGATTAGGTCACTTTTATTTTACTACTGAATACATTTATAACTAACACAGCTTTCATTATTGTTGTCAACAACAAAAGTGACGAGAAAATAAGAATTGGTATAAATCGATGACGTCATCGATCGGAGCGGGTGTTAATTTCGACATTAACGCATGTTGCTAACGATTAACACATGATGCTAAGGATGGGCGTGGCTAATGAGACGTTATTGAAAATTAACAAATGCCGGTTATCCAATGAAATAACCGGATAATGAAAGGAATTTGCATAAAGTATAATAATATCATTTGGCTAGGACAATTGGTTCAGTCTGTACTAACTTCTTGCGAAAAACTTATATGTGGTAACTCATGCATGACTAGGGGGATTTAAGTATGTTGAATTGAACTGATACTAATGCTACTTCACATCAAATACTAGATCTATTGACCTACTTCTAACGTAAACATTACAATTCCCTAAAGTTTGTTAATGTAGTTGCTTTTCCGAAACGGTATCTCAAAGTCTTATTTCTACGAGTGGAACAAAAGCGTATGAATTTGTTTGTTTAAACTATAACCTCGCAGTCTCATCGTTTTAATTTGACCATAAAGGGACTATCAAATAATACCGACCACGTTCAATTCACCGCTGATATTTACATCGTGTTTATTCAAACACAATACCATCTGTATAGTACCATATTAGAGCATTCGATTGGACCTATAAAAGGTATTATTTTCTAAAAGTGGAATGGTATTAACTGGTACATCTTTAAAGTGTGTTTTTCATTTCCACTGCGTTTCCAATTTGCAATAATGGAATGATAAAATTCACATAACTATACAACACTCTTTTGTCAATTGTAGTATAATATTTGGTGGTTTTCTTTGCATAGACAATCAATATAGAGACTAATTCTGAATGAATAAGGCATTCCAAAATGTCTTTGACAATTCTCCTGTAGTGAATCTGACATTTTCTGTGCTTTCTTCTCTCCAATCCATTTTGTTCCTTGTGTCCGGTGTCTGTGTTCCGTGTGCCATTATCATTTAAAGCTCCGCGGTTTTTTGTGCCCATAATTGCACATCTTTGTTGGACAAATCACCAAATTGAGATATAACGAGTTAATTCCAGGAACCGATACTTTCAGAAAAAAGTCCAATAGATAATAATGAAAAGACGGAATCATTAATGTTTTGGATATGGTCTAAAATATGTATGTCCCATCACTTTTATTGGACACATCGCCGTGAAAAATAGCAAAATTGGATAATCTAACTTTTCCCCAAAGGTTATTGACGGATTTTGGGATGAAATTTTATCTGTGGATAACTAATTATGTGTAAAAATAAATATAACAATTCATTTAAACGGTAGTTTTGCAATCGGGCGGATTTGTATTTCAATTTGGCGGAAAATTACTGCAACTGGGCGGATTTTATTTTTTTCGAGTACAAGGCGGATTACGTGTGATATGTTAGTAAAAGTACAGAATAAAACAATTGTTAAAAACAAACAAATGCACTTAGCAAGGCAGAATAATTGGTCATCTTGCTTATATCCATGTCGAGTTTCACATAATTTTTCCAGTAATTTGATAATTTTGCTCTTTAACGTATTTTTCTTTAGAATTGCAGTTCAAAAATTATCAAATGAAGGGGACATATCTTTACTACATCTAGCATACGCAATGTCAAATTTGTTTCTGTCATTGTTATGTCGTCCCTTTTTGATACTTAACCAAGTGATGACATGTATAGGATGAACTTCGTTCACATATATTCATAATTTCAAAATAGTAGATTGGGGTCATACAAGAAATCCAGAGAGCGCCATGTATAATAAAAAAGTGATAAAAGGCATGTAGATGATTGGACGAAGCTATCAAATAGCGGCCAAAAGATAAAAATTTGTTAATTCTTTCCTTTTTTAAATTTACTATGCTTCAATTTCTGTTTTACTTGTAAAATCTTTCCGCCCAATTGCAAAACTAAAAAACGACCAATTGAAAATACCGAAAAGTTGGAAATCCGCCCAATTGAAATGCGTCCCATTTAAACCAATTTCATTTAGTTTGTTGGCTTATTAATAAAAATCTATACCCACCCTACAGCATGTAAACAAAAATGAGCTCCGTCTTTTTGTGCCCGCTCGGAATACCCGGCGTGATGTTATGTTACCAAAGCGAGAGGAAAAAACTCGAAAATTGTAGTTCCAGTGTAAAAATATCCAGTTCTGTGTATACTCTTAGTAGTTATAATATCAGGAATGTTGGCTCTTAACGTTCTTACATGTAGGATCATTACTAGCTGGATCAACGGACATGTAAAGACAAGTTGACGGGTCGATAACTTGATGGATTGACTGGTTAACATGTTGACTGGTCGGCGTTTGATAGGTCGACGGGTAAAATGGTTAACAGCCCTAATCCCCACCCGGATCAAGTATAGGATTTACCTTACCTGGTTTACCTGGCGTCTAGATCAAACATCTTGGCCAAGAGCCCTTAGATTTTTCTAAATTGTTGATTTTGTCTTGGTCCCGGTCTGCGCAAGTATAAGTAATAAATCTGGCATGAATTTAATGTCAATGTTTTTCAATCGGTTGTTTACCCTACTTTTTAATATGTTTACTGATGTTGATTCCACTACTTTGGCTGGCAAGTCAACCACGCATTGCGAAAAAACTGTATTTCCTTCTGTCTGTTCTTAATTTGTTTTATATAAATTTTGTTATTATGTCCCGTGGAACGATTTTCTTTTTGTATCGTTTACTTTACCAAATTCGTTAATTATCCTGAACGTTTCTTCCAAGTCAGATCTCATTCTCATGTACTGTGAATAATGATAGTCCTTGATATTTTAGCATTTCACTATAACTTAAATGCTTAATGTTTTCGGTAGTTTTGTTGCTCTCTTTTGGACATTTTTCTACTCGAATTGAATTTTATTCATATATTATATCAGTTTTTAACATCTTTGAGTTAATGGTCTTCCAACGTTTAGATTTTATCTTCCAACGTTTTGATTTTACCTGCACTGAAGAGACATAAGTTGTCGAAATGCGCATATGCAGAAAATAAATTTACAGTAACTTCGGTATTTATTTATTTGTTACCACTGGGTCGATGCCTCTGCTGGTGGACTGTTAGTCCCCGAGGGTATTCACCAGCCCAGTAGTCAGTACTTCGGTGCTGACCCGAAAGCCGATTCTTATTGGAACCGAACAATATCTAAACTTTTGTAAATTTTGTTGAAAACTAAGGAGTATCTCCCTCATGCAAAGCTCTGTCCTTAGCTGATTTTGGATTTACATTTAGGTCATATTGGTTATTTGCTCTCTATCAATTTTTAACATCGTTGAGTTAATGGTCTTCCAACGTTTAGATTTTATCTGCATTGAAGGGACATAAGTTGTCGAAATGCGCATATGCAGAAAATAAATTTGCAGTAACTTCGGTATTTATTTATTTGTTACCACTGGGTCGATGCCTCTGCTGGTGGACTGTTAGTCCCCGAGGGTATTCACCAGCCCAGTAGTCAGTACTTCGGTGCTGACCCGAAAGCCGATTCT
>MJUU01066580.1:149486-159702 GCA_002080025.1 Modiolus philippinarum
CGGTTGACTGAGTCAGTTCACTTACTATACCAACAACCCAAAAAATTCCTGAAAATGCACAAAGTCGTAAATATATTCTTCCTTGTTGAAATGATTGAGATTTTCTGACATGATTCATGTTTAAGTTATGGCGTGTAACATGGACGATTATAACAATCAGCGCCATCAAATTTGAACAGATAGAGAGCATGATGGGAATTGAAACAAACACTAAATTGGAAAGAAAACCTGTTGGAAAACAAACCGATCCAGAGTAATGAGCAGAAAAGTTGGGAATTCTGAAATAATCTAAAAGGACGGAAGTTAGGACGCATATCATGGGTACGAACAAACCAAATGCTGTTAAGACACGCTTTCTAGCCAGTAAATTGCTGTCATCGTGGCAAGTGTTCGACACCATTCTAGTCAAATTGTGACATATATAAGTAACAGAAATAGTCATATATGTAAAGGTAACCAACCAAAGATAATGAATAAAGACTCCTATGACAAAGCATACTTTTTGATAGTCGTTTGCACCTATGCCTATCATAAACAAAATGTTTGAAAGACCCATTGCGATTGAAAGATTTTCAAGGTTATTACCAGGTATGGATGCCGTTGTTGTATATTTACGGGATAAGATAATTGATACCCCTAAACCAAAGACAGATAAAGAACAGCCGGTGTAAGTTATGAAAAGTTTTGCTGTATTGACATGCTTTGTTGACTTTGGAATCAAAATTGGTTTTAGACACGTTATCTTTTGTAGAAAGAGTTTCTGGTCGACAAGGATACTATCCACAACAATATCCGCACATGGGATGGCATTATAGATCGATGTACCATTCCAAAAAATTTTTCTCTTGAACATATTTTGCATAAGCTGCATATTGTTTCCTTCAATATTATTGTAGGTGAACACCAAAGGATGTTGATTAAGTTCATGTCTATCCATTTTTCTTTCTAAATTCTCTAAAACAATATTTGCCAACTCCTTTTTGGGTTGTGTATATATATTCATTCTCCATTTAAAGTTTATAAACTCTGTACGATACAGCCAAAACACATCACCTGTCAAGGACTCTAATATTCGCATCCCTACATCATGCACATAAAGTGAATTTGACGAATTTGTCGTTGAATTTTTCTTTTCAGCATTAATAATAACACTGTTGGTAAACGTTAGAGAGTACAATAATCCATAAAAAACCTGGAGTAAAGTAGGAAACGGTAATGCAACAGTTGAAATAAGACGAAACTGTAGTTCAATTGTGGAATTTGTATATAGTGGTACATTTGTACAAAGTCCATCTATCTGAAAAATATGAACACAAAGACATTTTAAACATATTTCGGTTTATGGATTTCAAAATAATTTGATTTGATCTGCACTGAAAAACATGAGTCGAAATGCACATCAGCAGAAAATAAATTGACAGTATATTCGGTATTTTGTTATTTACTCAACTGGGTTGATGCCACTGCTAGTGGACTGTTAGTATCCGAGGTTATTTACCAACCAAGTAGCCAGATATCGGTGCTGGCCCGAAAGTCGACTTTATTTTAATATTTAAATTGAAGAAAATTTTGATAAAACCTAAGGAGTATCCTCCTCTTGCATAGCTCTGTTCTTAGCTGATTTTGGCTTTCCTTTATAGAAAATATTGGTAATTTCGTCTCTATCAGCTTTTACACATATTTTGGTTTATGGATTTCCAAATGTTTTGATAAGAGACATACGTTATCGAAATGCGCATATGCAGAAAATAAATTGACAGTATTTTCGGTATTTTTTTTATATTAAAAAAAATCGCCAAAATTGATTTGAATACATTTTAAGAACTTCCTTCTAGCTACACATGTTGACATAGAAATGCAATTAACACAAAGGAAAGGATGCAAATCCACATTCAATTATTGTAAGATGTTACGAATACGAACATTACAAATACATTGAGACCCTGCCCCCGATTTAAGAGAAAAGAACATGTACCGAGGTAATATCCTGTTGGTCTAAACAGTACTATTCATATACTCGTGTGTTTAATACTGTTCATCTTGTTGATTAATTTACAACATTTGTTAAAAAAATAATAATAATAAAAAAAGGAAATATCATGGTATGCTACAATTTGGACATTTTTTAATATGAGTAGTTACTTTTACCCACAATTATGTAAAATACATTTACCTTTCTTTGCCCAGAGTCACAGACAATGTCTTGTGAAAAAGAAAATAACACAGACAGTGAATGGACCTCGTAATGTCTGTATTTAAGTACATATGCTCCAAAGCATTCAGGTTCTACAACGTTTATGTTACAAAATGTGTTGCGAGATATTTCCATAGAATCAGAATCTCGGTTTAGCCCAAATACAGGATTGATAACATAGTCTGAGCATGACAATGGATCATTAGTACCAGGCTCTTTGTATACCACGCATGATCTTCCTTCGATTCCTTTAGGCGGAATTAATCTGTAATCGACGTCCGCATCGGCCAACAACAAAGAAAGTTGTTCTAGTGGGGTCAAATAAACGAAATCTTCTCTAAAATAATTTTCAAGGCTAGTTGTAGCACTTAATTTTTTTATTTCAATTTCAAACAGCTTAAAGTCCAAAACGTTATTACATAAAGCACAAAATTTGTTTTTATAAATTGTCCCATTACTGTCCACAACGTAAGGACCTGCTAAACTAATGTTTTGTTGACATTTTGTATTTATTTTCAAATTTTTCGTATCATTTGGACAATCATGAATTACAAACAATCCTATGTTCCCAAAAAGTTCTTTCGACTTTTGCAATGAGGTACATTTAAAGGACACTTCTTTTGGTGTTAGATAAACAGACAAATCTGAATCGACACAGCAGTCACCATAGATTCTACAATGTGAATCACATCTGCAAAATCGTAAATGCTCTTTTATAAACATTTGAAAGCGACATGTTCCCACCTTTTTGCATGTGTCATTGACAGACAATGACGATATCATTGCTGCAGTTGATGTAGTTGTGCCGTTCCATTCATTTCTAGAAACATCTGTACGTACAAAAAGTCCCTGCCAATGATCCGTTGAACTTGCAACTATTCTTTCTGATGTGTATTGCATGCTATTTTCCGAATCATACATATTCAAACTCGTTGTCGTGGTTTCCTTTTCTACACCTGCTATGAAGTCCGTCGAGATCGTTTTTGTCTTTGTCAAGTCTGCTTCGTTTTTCATTGAGTGTACACTTAAATAGTCCGTTGCTTTTGAATTTTGTGTTGTTGCCGTGTCTATTATCTGAGCAGAAAGCGGTGTGGATAACATTTTTAAATTTTTGTTCTTGGATTCTACAGTTGGTGAGGTAAATGAATCTTCTTGAAATGATGAGGAAGGGCTCAACCTGCCCTTCCCAAAATAGATCACAACTAAAAGATAGAAAATTTTTGATCGCCAGAACATATTGACAATTTCTGACTCCGTATTTGAAGATCTCTCAAAAAGTTGTCTTTTTATACCCTTGTGATATTTTTGATAAAATATATATTGTTTTTCATCTCAGAATTTCTACTTTTTATCTGATTTGGTTATTGTAATTCAAATACTGTAATGAGTTTCAAAGGCCAAATATTTTTTCATTAAAAAAAGGAAAACTAATTTTTAATATTATTTTTCCCGCCATCGTTGTTTTTTTATTTATTTTTTTATTACTTTTTAATTCTTATTTTTATATATTACTGTCTGTTATTCTTCTTATAAAGGCTGTTAACTTGATTAGGGTATAATATAACAGTCACAAACACATTCATTTTTTCAGACAAATAACCTTTGTTTCAACAGATTGGAAAAGAGGAGTAAGATGTAAAGTATGAAAAGTATATCAATAAAGCCAATGGAAATCTGTATTTCATCACAATAAAGGAGTTATATTGATTTCAATTGAACAATTCTCTTGTATTCTTAGTTAAAAGTTTTTAAAAAGGTCATTACCTTCAGTTGCTAATACATCGGCAAATGAATACATATTTATTGTGAGGTGTGAGCAAAGCTCATTGTTGAAGACCCCATGGTGATTTCAAAATGAAGAACAAAAACAAATGTTTTCCATTGCTTGTTTTTAACCCTGTATTTGTAGTGACTTTGACTCATTTTTATTTACTCCAAATCCCTTCAATGATTATATAGTGGCGACCTTCTTTTTCGAAAGACATTGAATCCTCTCTGCTATACACACAGCTGATCTGCATTGAGCCCCTTTACATCATGTACTGCGTAACAACCCAAGTTAAACCTACGAGGAGGTATCACCTGGTTACCGGAAGCTATATGTTTACATAACCTAGGTAGCCGCGTGGTTTAGGGTGCTGGAGGTAGTGCAGGCGGAGTTGCCATAGATGTCACAATAGAGATGGTTTCAATTCCGGAGAGGGAACTACCAATGTGCAGATCTTACCATGTTCGGCTGCTTTTTAGACGTAACCCCTGTTAGCTGTTATATATTTATTTATTTATACCGAAGCTAACAGGCGTAACAGTCTAACATGCTGTGTTTTCAACCAATATGTATCAGTTTGGAAGAACCTTGGTGAGCAAGCTGACATACCCCACGCACCACATATCGGATAACCCTGCATTATTGAGTTTTGTTTGATTGGATCGCCCAGTAAGCAATATTTCAGCTATATCAGGACCAGAAAAAAAAATAAATTAAGAAAAGGTGGAAGGGACAACAGGATCAATTAGTTTTGAGTGCGACTGGAAAAGGGTAGAAATGGGTTGGGACAGGAACTTCAGCCTTCTATACAAGAGCCAGTGACTCTGTTTTCCTTTAAAACTTCAGAAGTAATCTTTATGCTTCTTAGAGCGTGGCTTTTTTCCACACAGTTCTGCTACAATCACTAGCAGATATGTTGTGATCTTGTTTGGCCATTTTGATCTTATCACGATCTTGACAAGCTTAAACACAATTTTGTTAAGACAGTGTAAGATTTTAAGTCGGTTTTCACGATAATTAATTTCAAGGACGATCAAAACGTGTTAAGTAATTTAAAGATCAAATAAGATCAGCTTGTTGAATACGTTCAGGAACGATCAAGACGAGTTAAGCTTGTTTAGATCAAAGCAGTTATCTTGTTTGATCTTGATAAACTGCACAGGTCTTGATCGTCCTTGAAAACAATTATCTTGAAATACGACTAAATATCTTACTTTGTCGTAACAAAATTGTGTTAAGCCTGTCAAAATAGCGATCAGAATGAATTTGTCAAGAATGCCAAGATCGTGCAAATTATATACCCACTTAGTTATAACAGAAATTTTAAAGGAAGGGCGGAATGATGGACAAGTCAAAAATTATATATCCTCCGTGGAGTAAAATTAACAACAGATTGAATCATTTCGGATCAAATGAGAAACCTCGATCGGTTATCTCCCTGTACCTATTTAAGTTTGTATGGTTCAAAGTGGAGATCATTTTGATTAGCATATCAATAGCCTCCTTTGCTATTTAAATAAAAATATTTAACCATATAAAACTAACTTGGTACACGGAGATAACCAACCGAGGTTTCTCATTAATGGCATATTATTACTTTTTTTGAGAACATGAATAAAATACACACAATACAACCAATGAAAACAGCTCCTTATGCATTATGATATAGTATTATACAGTTATTGACTGGGACCGAAAACAACAGCTGTTTTAAAACAGCTGTTGTTTGAGGACCCAGTCTATAACTGTTTTGTTATACCTTTTCATGTTCAATGTGTTTTAGTCTTAAACATATGTTTTATTGGTATTTTCATCTGTATTACATTTATGTAACTGCAAACTTTCAGTTTTATTAAATACGCTCCATTTCATCTGAATACAATTCACGTCGCTAATTGATTGTGAAAACGACAGGAGATAATGTGATATGGGCGTGATAATTTTGAACCAATCAAAATAAGGCAGGTGGTCAACAGTTCGGTTGTGGTCAACAGTTTTCAGTCTGAAAACTGCTGACTGGTCAAGAGATCGGTTTTTTTTTTTGGTTTGAGAAATTAAAAAGACAAATTGTCGATTTTCCCTCAGTGCATTTATATAAGGGAAATATTATAAGGTATAACAATTTGTTCTATCTACCCATACTATTGATCGAATTGCGAACTTGAACTTGTGATCCTACGCCTGAAGCTTATTTTGATTTACGTATACATTTGTACCGTTATACGTCAACTAACAAAGTATGGATGAATTAAAACTCCCGGCGAAAATAAGAGATCAAGTGACCTAAGTTAATAAACAAGGTAAAAGAAATTGTCCGCAATTTGACCACAGATGAACTGCGTATATTAAATGCATTTTGGTACAGAGGCCTGATATTAACTGAAATCTCAGAAGCTCTTGAAAATAATGTGAGCGAGCATAATATTCAAGACCAATGTCATTCTATGTCAAACGCTCTTAATATTGAAAGCCAAATTGTCCTCGGAAAACGTGCGAAAAAATGTCACACAGCCTAGTAAGTAATACCCAAGACAAACAAAACAAACTTCAAACATGAAAGCCTTAAATAACTTATCTTAGATCCGATTGATGTAGAGGGACTTTCAGTGTATATGAGCGATATGATAATGACAACGAACGAGGTGACGTGACATTCCAACAGTAACTGGACGACAGTATTACTGCTGTTAAATCGTGTAGCAGCAATGATCAACTTGAGTCACACCACGTAACCGAAGCACAACTCGTAAGGATAAAAAGTATAAGAAAAACAAAAAGCAAAGTAAGAATACAATGAGCATGATGAAGGAAACAAAAATTGCGCGTGCAATGGCAAAAAGTCGGGAAAGATGATCCGTTGTAATTTCTGACAAATATGGTTTCATTTGGCGTGTGTAGGTGACGACAATTGTTACAAAATAGGTTTTTGCGTGTGTCCTTAGTGCAGGATCTTGCCCAGACGTATCAAGAACTTTGAGTCATTGCTAGAAACTTTCATCTCTAAATACCAAGAAGTTGAGACACACATGCATCGCAAGGCACAAGAAATTGAATATCTACAGTCAGAAAATGATCGTCTTCGTACCAGACTAAGATGTGAAACGCAGTTGGAGGAAGGGGATGCAACACAGCAACATGATATTCCGATAAAAAACGACGGAAACCGTTTCGATATCACACCGAATATAGTACAAAATAGCGCTAGTAAAGGGATATTACTCATGTGGAGTTCAGTTTTTCAAGGCAGTACTAAAAAAAAACTTTATTCTTGATAACGACCCCATCTGCAACGGGGCGGAAATACTACCCATCTCACAGCTGAACTTCTTAAAATGCCAGTCGACGAGTCATATGAAAATATTATCTTACAAGTCGGAATACATCGGCAAACGAATACCGAAGCAATAATCAGGAAAGGGAGAATTCTAAAATCGTAAATCCAAAATCATGACGATCCATATCCAACACGAATTGAGACAACATTACAAAGACAAAACAAATAAAACAAAATGAACAAGAACGCCACATAACTTAAGCACTAGCAGTGTGAACCCTACAAAAAGCTGAGTTATTATCAGGTGCTCTGGAAGGGTAAGCATGATCTGCTCCTCGCATGGCATCCGTCACAAAGCCAGGTGTAATATGGTGTTGAAGTAACGGTTGCGTAAATCCATTCTACGACGAATAGTCGTTCCGTAATGACAATTTGTCTCTTGTGAAAACTGCCCAAAGTAAATGTTACGATGTACTAATCTTATCAATGTGTCTAAGACTGGACGACATGTTGAAAGTAATGTAAAATAGCTAGTGATGAAAACTGTTTATACATCGATAATGATACTGTTTTTAGAGTACCAAATTGTCTGTTGTATAACAATGGTGGTATTCACTTCAATAGAAAAGGTTCTGTGAAAATTGCAAACAAACTTTGAATCAAAGAGGTACAGTATACTAAAGCCAGAAAGGTTTTCTGGTGGTGGTCAGTACGAATTACAGCTTAACCCTCGACATGGCCAAAATAAGGGCAAGACGGGCCGCACTATAGGCAAAGCCAATCACAAGACAGAAAATCGCTCTTTCTAACACAAAAAGACTTCACATTTCACAGAATCAAAGAAAGACAACATGGACAACATGTCGGTATTGTGGTGAAGAAAATTATGTATCGGAAAACTGTCGACATGGCAATTATATACAGTGTAAAAGGTGTAATGAGTATGGACATGAGGAAAACATTGTAATTTATAGATTCTTGACCATTACGTTAATGGCGATTGTGGCAACAGTTCCATCACTTCATTAAAAATTTTGGGTGGACAGAAAAAGAAACGACGTCACCATCGCGGTGGCAAAAATAACATTAGAGGGCAAAAAGGTAAAATTCCCGAGGTAATAAGCACCTTGAAGAAAAGTCCCCTGATATTTTCTGCCTGGTAAAAAGCCTTTCTTAAAAGGGATGGTAAACATAGAAATCTACATAGTCATTTCTCCTAGATAAAAGTATAGTAACAAAAAACTAGAGGCTCAGAACTGAGCCTGTATCGTTCACCTGACAAAATGCTTGCATGTCATGCATGACCAAAAATTATGTATTTTACTCATGAGGTCTAATATTAAGCTATGTTCTCTATTGGCACAAGTGATTTTGTCTGAATCTATTGAAATGAGTTATATGTGCAAAGGATCTTCAACACATCATTCCAATACAGTTTATTTAAATTTGCTTGAATAGTTTCAGAGAATATAATGAAAAGTATGGTTTTCACATGCCGAACTGCGATGTTCAACTATGTTCTGCACTGGAGGCTATGTTTTTGTCGAATCGAAATGAAATAAGCAAATTTTGTGAAGAACCTTCCTTACATAATTCCTGTAAAGTTTGGTTAAATTTGCATCATCAGTTTCAGAGGAGAAGATTAAAATGTGACTTTTCCCATAGGGTCCAATGTTAAACCTAAGTTCCGCGCTGGCAGCCATGTTTTTTGTCGGATTGAAATTTGTAAAGGACCTTCCATAAATCATTCCTGTAAAGTTTGGTTGAATTTTCTAACGTGGTTTCAGAGCAGAAGATGAAAATGTGATTTTCCCATAGGGTCCAATGTTAAACCATGTTCCGTGCTGGCGGCCAAGTTTTTGTCGGATCAGAAGGAAATGAGCAATGTTTAAAAAGGACCTTTAGTACATAATTCCTGTAAAGTTTGGTTGAATTTGCATCATCAGTTTCAGAGGAGAAGATTAAAATGTGACTTTTCCCATAGGGTCCAATGTTAAACCTAAGTTCCGCGCTGGCAGCCATGTTTTTTGTCGGATTGAAATTTGTTAAGGACCTTCCATAAATTATTCCTGTAAAGCTTGGTTAAATTTGCTTCAGCCGTTTCAGAGTAGAAGATGAAAATGTGATTTTTCCCATAGGTTCCAATGTTAAAACATGTGTCGTTCTGGCGGCCATGTTTTTTGTCGGATCGAAAGGAAATGAGCAATCTTTGTTATGGACCTTTAGTACAAAATGTACATCATTCCTATAAAGTATTGTTGAATTTCCTTCAGCCGTTTCAGAGCAGAAGATGAAAATGTGATTTTCCCATAGGGTCCATTGTTAAACCTAAGTGCCGCGCTGGCAGCCATGTTTTTGATCGGATCGGACAGAAATGAGCAATTTTTGTAAAGGACCTTTAGTTCATCATTCCTGTAAAGTTGGGTTGAATTTGCTTCTCTGGTTTCAGAGCAGAAGACGAAAATGTGATTTTTCCCATTGGTCCAATGTTAAAAGTAAGTTCCGCGCTGGCGGCCATGTTTTTTGTTGGATCGGAACAAAATGAGCAATCTTTGTTAAGGATCTTTAGTAAATCATTCCTGGAAAGTTTAGTTTAATTTGCTTCAATGATTCCAGCAGAGAAAATGAAAATGTGATTTTTCCCATATGGTCCAATGTTAAACCTAAGTTCCGCGCTGGCATCCATGTTTTTTTTATCGGATCGGAACGAAATGAGTAATCTTTGTTAAGGACCTTAAGTACATCACTCCTGTAAAGTTTGGTTCAATTGGCTTCAGTCGTTTCAGAGCTGAAGATGAAAATATGATTTTTCCCATAGGGTCCAATGTTAAACTTAAGTTCCTCGCTGGCGGCCATGTTTTTAATCGGATTGGAAGGAAATGAGCAATCTTTGTAAAGGGCCTTCCATACATCATTCCTGTAACGTTTTGGTTGAATTTGCTTCTTTTATTTCAGAGGAGTAGATGAAAATGTGATTTTC
>MJUU01066580.1:175693-186461 GCA_002080025.1 Modiolus philippinarum
AAAAAATCGCAATTTACCCCTGTGTCCTATTTATCCTTATGGCCGCCGCATTGTTCGAAAATAACAAAATTGAAACTAGATACCAAAGTGATGATTCAGTTTCCATAATAAAAACCGAAGTTACTGTTAATTTAGTTTAAATTTTGTTCAATTTGGCCAAGTGATTTCAGAGGAGAATTTTTTTTAAAGTGAGCTAATTATTATTATATAACGATGGACTTCAATTTATCACAAAAGCTCATCCCAGCACAGCCACTAACAGTTAAATCACATATATCTGCTTAAGTCGCTTGATCAATGATGAATGCATACTAAGTAATACTAGTATCTTAGCTATATCTAGATGAGAATAAGATATATTATGTTCGGTTTCAGACAGTTTATCGCCTGGATGATGGGCAAGCAAAGAAAGGTTGTTTAGGCTTTTATTTCAAGGTATCATTTTACATGACACGCTCAACCGTAATCTTCATTTTGCAGAAAGAAATGGTTGCAAATTATACGACGAAATATTATTTTAAAGAGGTTTTCTATAGAACTCCTCAGTTTTTTTGGTTCATGGACTTCCAAATGTTTTGGTTTGATCTGCACTGATGAGACATAAGTTGCCGAAATGCGCATATGCAGAAAGAAAATAAAAGTAACTTTGGTATTTTGTTTTTCAAACGGCAGAGACAGCTAAGTTGGATAATATATGCTAAACTCATATTCAGAATACCATATCCATGCAGGCGGTCATAATTTGTGTATACGTAAAACATGGTAAGTACGAATGTCCATACATCGTATTTAAATGTAACCTGATTGAAAGAATATACAGAATTTTGCCTTAAGGTAGTAAACCCGGGGTAACCCCAATAATTTCTACAAATTCAATTTTCTTTAAATTTGCAGTATAAAACAATTATGTGCTAATATACTTGAAGACAAAGTTTTGAAAAGTTTTACCGTAAGAGTTTTGATCTACAGTTTCATAGAAATCACCCTGTCTTAGGGGTATTAAATTGTGCTCAGAAATCAACATAAGGTGTTTACTACTGTACTGTATATAAATAGAAATCAGCACAATTTAGCCCTTAATTGCAAAACTGCTTCTTAGAATCGTGTAGACCTTAATACCAGATAATAAATATCATTATTATACTTTACTATAGAAACTATGGTAAAAATAATATTGGTATTTCTACAAGTAATGGCGCGTAGGCAAAATAGTGCGCGTAGGCAAAATAAATGTTCGGGAAAGTGCGCGTAGGCAAAATAACTAATTTGAATAAGGCGCGCTTAAGCACGTCAAACAAATAACTAGTTATTTCCCTTGTCGTCAACGTAAACGTAAATAAACATGGCTGCCAATCTGGAACTGAATGCAGCACTGACAGGGATATTACGATAATCCCAGATAAAAACAAACACCATAAGTACTTAACATTCGTACAGCAGTATACTCTTTCTACAGATGAAAAGCTCGGAGTTAGATAGTTAAAGTTTTGAGGAAACGGCTCATAACGATTTTTTCTGTAGACGCCCATAAAAAGGATCAAAGCACTGGAACTTGCTCTCGATTAAAAAAAAAAACATTACATTTATTGCTTTTTCTTTATAGTTGATTAATGTGTTGTTTTTGAGGTCGTGAGGAAGTCCCTGTGATGTAAGAAAATACTAACTCACCATCCATTACTAAATAGACGAGTTTCCAATTGGTGAATTTTCCCGGAAAATTTTGACGTCATAATATAGATTTTTGGACGTCACAATGTTACGTGACGCAATTTACTCCGATTGACCCCAGGTCAATAGGGGCAATTCATTCATAAAACGAAATTTGGAAATTCGTCTATTCATTCGTTTTGGTTTATTTAGACATTTGTCATATGGATTTGATATTGATATCATAAAACACCGTTTTTTAGTTTTTAGTTCATTATAATAATACAGTTATGGCCTTTAATCGACTTCGGATAATATCCATAATTATTTAATCTCGAAAAGGTTATTTTACCTCGGTCCTACGGATCTCGGAAAAATAACCTTTTCTCGATTAAATAATTATGGATATTACCCTAAATTAAAGGCCATAATTGTATAGTTTTGTTTTGCAGTGCAAACGAAATCGCAATGTCACAACAATATTGAAAACGGGGCTTCATTCAATTTCTTCTAAACGAAAATCCTATTATTGTATTTTCATCAAAAACTGAGAAATTAAAGATCCTCCACACATATGACTTGTGTAAAAATTTTATTGAAATTCACCGTACAATTTTTTCACAATGTTCGGAAAACTGAATAAAAAGTCATAATATTCCTTGATACTGAACGTCAAGTTGAAAGAATTACCTCCTTTGCCAGATATCTGACTTTTATTTATTTTGATATTTTCAGAATACCATTCAAAACCTGCAGATTTTAATGCAGGAATTATGAAGTGTTTTATTGGTGGATTGTAGTTTCTTGATAAGATGGATCATTTATTTCTATTTATGAAAAATGTTATAAATATTTTGTTTTATTAATACCAACCCAAACAAGTAATTTTTATGTAAAAAAGGAGTCATCTCCTCCTACCCAAGAAGTCTACTACCTTAAATAAGAGAAAAGTTAAAATGTGTTTTTTTTTTATTTCAATTTGCACAAAACATGATGCACGTAATATAAAGATTCCCTTATGTCAACATTCAGTGTACAAATATTTATAGAATGTTGATTGTACAATTTACAGAACATGCAAATTAAAATTCTTTATTCTGCAAGGAAAATTATGTCTGTCATGTAATTTTACCTTTTCTTTAATAAAACCACATTTACTATTTCAGGAGACCACTAATTAGGTAAAAGTTTTTCCTAATTTCAGGATAACACAGTATTGTTATTTTCAAAGCATTATTAAGTAATCTTTACTATCATCCAATAAAACTCATTATAACATTGTTTGTCAACTGCTATATTTTTTTTAGAAAGAGATATAGAACATTGAAATAATACATTTTGAAGAGTTTACATAACATTTGAAATATGTGGATATGCATAACAAATGCAATCAAACTGAAGTGTAATATTGTTATGTGTAATTCAGCATTGAAACGCACTTCATGACATATAACTGGTAAAAAAAGAGAAAAATTTGAACATTTGAAGTTAAAAATGGACTTTTTCAAAGCATAATTTTCTACTGGTATAATTTATTAGTTTTCAAAGAGACAGAGCTTTATGAAAATTCTCTTTTTGCACCCTTCGACATTTTGCAGTGTGTGTTAAATGCTATAAATTATGACAATGAAAACAGTCATACATGTACCTCTTCAAAACAAAATTTCTTTTCCTATGATCTTACAGCTAAGCGGCTAAAATTTTCATATAACGTATGAGACATCCATTCATCGTTAAAATCAAATTTGAAAAATATATATAGAAGAAGTTTAAAGCAAGACAAATAAACGGTATTGCGAATCGTGTTAACTTTATTTTTCAGGAATAAGATTGATCCGAGTTTTACGCCCCAATGAGCAATAATCCCACTGTATCAAGAAGCAAACAAATTAATCATTTCAAAAAGTTGTCAAAGAAGAAAGTAATAAAGGTGAAAGGGACAACTTTGGGAATAAGTTTTGATTTGCACTGGAAAATTGATAAAAAAATGAAAAAAAACGTATATTTGTCCAGTTTTGAGGATTTATTTTTCAATAGACTATCGGAATTCCATTTGGCACAAACACCTTTTAGCAGATATGTTTCTCCACTCATATATATAGAAGGGCGTCTTCAACATAAAGATAGGGGCCTGGATGGCCGAATGGTTAAGGTAGTTCTACTATTATACAACCACTTTAGTCTATCACCACTGCGGTGTGAGTTCGCGCCCACTTTGCACATTACAAAAAAGGGTCAATCAACATAAAGATAGAAAACATGCTCAGTCCTTTGGGACTGCTTTGGCGATTTTCTTCATCTAATATATCCAAAAGAGTTCGTAAAATATAAAAAAATACCTGAGTTGCATAAAGAACGGTAAATTTCGTTATGCTGTACATGTGTTTAAATCAGTAACCTCTCATCAGCAGCATTAAAATCAAACTATATGGAAAGCCATTATCCAAAAATAGTAAAAAAAAGTACTCATTACCAAAAATATCGAAATAGGGGCCAAATTCAGTACCAAGGATATCCGTCGAGTGTCATACACGGAATGAAGCCTCAGTATTTTTAAGGGGTTAGAATTTTGATAAAACAGTAAATATCTTTAAAACGCAAGGTAATTTTTTTTTCATGTCAGACAAGTCTGACTTTTGGGCTGGTGAATACCCTACTGATACTTAAACATCGGCTTTGTTCCTTGACCTTCATCCTAGAATTGACATCAGAGGTTCACTACAAATTCGACAAACAGAATGTTTGCATAGCGGAAGCTGTAATTAAAGGACTAGCTATGTTTTTTATCTTTATGTTGAAGAAGCCCTTTTACATTATGGTGTAGGCCTCATGGTGACTTCAAGATCAGAACAAAATAAAAGCGTTGTTCCTTTGCTTATTTTTGCCATGTATTTGTAAAGACTTTGTCTCATGTGCATTTACTCCATATCCTTTCATTCATTATTGTCTTTACTACCAGAGTTGACATGTTCAACACGACAGGTTTCTCGGCAAGATTGATTGATTAAATATTGTTTATTGTCTACATGATTAATTAAATATTTTTAACGTCTACTCAACCAAATTTCAGCTAAATCAATATGAAAAGTCTGTCAATAAATAATCACTTTGGGTATGGAAAGCGCCATTGGACGGGACATTTTGACTGCCAAAGGGAAAGTAGGGCAAAATCGAATGGGGCGGAGAATTTAGCATTGTAGCAACTGGCATTTTTATCATCATGTGAATACAATGTACATCCAATGCGAAAGATCGGTTGATTTTTTTTGGGGGGGGGGGGGTTGCACCCCACAGCGTGGAATACTGGGTCCTATTTCTATATTCCTCGGTTCCCTTGGATCAGCCCCGTTGAGAATGGGTCATACCCCACAGGTCTTATTTCTCTACCCCGGGGTTCCCTCGGGTTTGGGAATCTTTATAAGAAACAGGATCTTCTTACTCTACCGGTGAACTTGATCTCGTTTTATTAGAGATTTAGGCAACGATATTTACCACTAGATCCACATCTCTTTGGTGTTTCATCTCGAATTTGACGAAAATGGTCAGCTCAGTACTAAAATATTGACAACAGGGACGATTTTAATTTCAAAATTATCAATTGCCTAAAATGGACAGTAGTATTGCAACCTATGTATGTTTCATAGTTGATTCTTTACGCGAGCGTAGCATAAATCAATACAGATTTTCACATTAGATAAAGTTATCTTCGTAACCGCATTATTAATCAAAGGCTAGGCTTCAAAAAAATTCCGTCTCACTTGATCAATAAAATTTTTTTTTATAGATACCAGTCCCTCATGGAAAGAATTAAAGTTCCAGTACAAACTTTGATTCAAGATTTTTTCTTAGTTAATACTGGGATTATCATTTTTTCTCTTGTCTAAAACCACTAAATAGCAATTCTTCTGAGTTGCGATCGGTCACTTCTGCAATGGAAGGAAGTTTGGCGCGTTATAAAACTGGTTTAATCCATCATTTCTTTTGAAATGCCCCTCCCAAGTAAGGACCAATGCGATCGACATTTTTTCCGATGGTTTTTTTCCCTCTTTGTTTTTTGCCTCTTGGACAACAATTCTGTGTTGAGTTCGGTAATTTTGTTCATAGTCCGTTTCGATATAAATTGTATTGGCAGGAAATTTTTTTTATGAACATACTTTTTATTTATATTCCCACCCTAATCACTGACAACACGGATAGACTTGATTTATGACTGTAAATTATAAAAACTTCTATAGGTATGATTTATGTCTTGTGAATTTTATCTCTTATACATTTCAGCTGTGTCAAAATTGTATGTTGTTAACTAATGGTTTAAGTCAATGTTTGTGCATTTTTACTATTTCTATTATATTCTTAAAAAGTATGTAGGCAAGTTCATATTACGTTTAATTATGCAATTACTGATTTTTTAATCACACATTGTGCAAATCATAGTATTATTATATGGTATATTTTAACAATGTCTTCGGAGAGCACTAATGCAAAATTAAACAGATCTAAGGTACTAACACAGTGTTTCGAATGTCCTTTATAAAGAGTTTCTGTTGTGCTCCAATTAGACAACGTGGCTCATAGTTTTAACATTCCTCACCTCCGTTTTTACGGAAGTGTTGTGAAAAATGTCAAAACTGATACAAAATCCAGAAAAACTCGGACGTTACTTTCATTCTTTACGTAATAGGGGGATATTGAAGGGATATTCTGCATGATTCCATTAAATTGGCTTTAGGATCCTGTGACCTGAAGATTTTACAGGTATACTGCCTCTTGCTGATACCGCCGATGTCTACTGGAATTTATGATGATTCTTTACCAAACCCTTCGGGAAGTTTTGAATTTGATTTTCATTCGTAGTGGGACAGTGTTTTACAAGTATACAAGTCCCTTGAGCTAGCCGACAGTTAAGCGGTGAGCACTCCTTGACCAATTTTTCGAAATTACGTTTTTTCTCATTCTGTTATGATTGTTGTCTTGGAGTAAGTAGTCTACCTGTATTTGGTTTTATTTATATTTTTATTGTACATTACGGAAACGGAGGTTCGGGTACCCATTAACTGGTTTAACCCTACCTCTAGCCCTGGCTAGTGCCGGTACCAAGTTTGGTTATCCCGGGTTCCTATCGTTGTGTACGTTTGTATTTTGTCTTTATTGCTTTTTTTTTTGCAGTTCCTTGTTAGATTGTGGCATGTAATTGTAATTTTCGGCCATTGTAAAGAACAAAATACCGAAGTTAATGTTAATTTAATTTTGGCATATGCGCATTTTGACAACTTATGTCTGCACAGCGCAGATCAAATGTAAACATTAGGAAAACCATTTACCGAAGTATGTGTAAAAGCTGATAGAGAAAACATTACCAAATGGGTCTAAATTGTAAAGCCAGAATCACCTGAGGACAGAGACATACGAGAGGGAGATACTCCGTAGTTTGAACAAATTTTTATTAAATCTAAATAATAAAATCGGTTTTCGGTCCAGTACCGAAATACTGGCTATTGGGTTTGTGAATACCCTCGTGGACTAACAGTCTACCAGTAGAGGCATCAGCAAAGTTGTTAAAAATACCGAAGTAACTGTTAATTTAATTTCTGCATATGCGCATTTCGACAACTTATGTAAGGGTCTCCTGTTATCTTCTCTATATTAATGAAATACTAGTCGACTATTTTGGTGTGATGGATGCAAGGTCCATTACTAAGTTTGCTTCTTTTAAAAACCACTGAAAGTATTGATCTGCTTATGGAATGGAAAATTGTTATGACAGAATAAAAATACTAGCATATTAATTTTTTCTTTTTTGGCGCACGTGTCAATGCATTTGACCGTTACTTAATGAATGCATATAACTGCATAACTTTGCATGTTCCATAGCAAGTTGTAAACTTTGATCTTAGCAACGGGTAGAGTGTTAATCAATTAACATTGTCGATTCAGAGGACTGTTTTACATCCTATTGATGAAATTGAATAAAATATCCAATAAAATCATCATTTTTTTTTAAAAATCAAACCATTTTAAGACATTTATTCTCATTACATCAGAATTTATGGCGGTCAGTTTAGTGTAAGCAGAGAATAATGTTTTCAGTTTTCTAATTAAATTAAAAATCACGTTTATTTCTTCATTGTATGGAATAACATTCTACCGATGTTATGACTTGATCAACCGTCTCAATAGCCATAAAATATATCATAAACTAATATTTGTTAATAAAAACCCATAGTACATTTATATGAATCCTAGCCTTAGAACAGAAATTGTCAACTTCACTAAGTTTGATTTTATATTCGCCTAGTTTAAATCATTTACAGTTTATCTAAAATCAATATACATTTATTCGATGTTTTTAAACAATGATAATACATGTTCGGTCTGTTTATTTCGTTTGAGTTTAACGAATATAGGCTTTTACACCAAATAATTAATTTTGAAGAGTCATATGAACTCATTCGTGAAGTATATAATGCATGAAATGTAAATAGTGTAATATGTGATTTATTGCATTTATGGTAATCGACGATTTAATTGATTTCTCATTTCCCCCTTGACACTTGATTTAAAAATGAAAGGGAAAAATATATAAAGCAATACAACATAGAACAGAAAAGAAAAATTATAGAAAAGGAGCATCGTCTCTGTATTGCAGAAAGTCAATGGTAATCAATCTTTGTTTCATCGAAAAAGATTGGTTGGATGTCAGATTATTGTGTTTGAGGTAAATTAAACATTCAACTTCCCTATTCTTTATTACAACATTCCGGGAGTGCCGAATTGTGGAGTTTCTATCTCCGTACTCAATCACTGCTCAAGGGCCTGCATGTGGCAGATACAGTGACGGCTTGATAGAGGTCAGTTGCTTACGGGTGGGCTGCTTGGGCAAGAGTATTTTGCCAATAGATTGAAGTCATCAGCGCTGAAATTTTGCGGTAGACATTGCGATCTTGTGGACCGTTGTTGGATATCTGTTTCCCCATGCAGATGACAGCAGATCTTTCATTTTACAGGCGGAGTTTGTGTTTCCTCTGTCCGATTTGACTTTACTACAGGAGTTTACACGGTCAACACGGCGGTCGTCTTGTTGGAGGTATGGAATAAGAGACCATCTAAAAATATTGGTTTGATTTCAAATGGCTCAGTAGATTCAGGGAAAAATATCTCAAATTGTGTTATCCCATAGTGCTCAGTGTTAAAAGTATGTTTCCTACTGGTGGTCATTTTGAGGTATGAACCCTCCAAAGCTACATTTTCGACATTATTGCATTGATTTCATAGTTACATCGGTATTTTCTTATTTTATTACCACTGGGCCAATGGCTCAGTTGGTGGACAGTAAGTCCACGAAGAAATTCAAAAACCAAGTATCCAGTACTTCTGTACTTCTGCCCGAAATCCGATTTCATTTAAGAACGTGCAATATATAAATTTAAGAAAATTATGAACAAAACTAAGAAGTGCCTGCCTCCTGTATAGCTGTCGATAGCTGATTTTGGCTCTTCTATTTTGAGGCTATTGGTTATTGTTCTCTATCAGCTTTTTCATATACCTCGGTTAATGGATTTCAGGTTTTAATTGATTTGATCTGCACTTAAGAGACATAAGTTGTCGAAATGCGCATATGCAGAAAATAAATTGACAGTAACTTGTTTTATAATAATTTATTACCACTGGGTCGGTGCCACTGCTGGTGGAGTGTTAGACCCGTTCCGAGGGTATTCACCAACCAAGTAGCCATTACTTCAGTACTGGCTCGAAAATCGATTTTATTTGAAAACTTGTTATATCAAATTTAAGAATAAATTGTGTTAAAATCTAAGGAGTGTCTCCCTCCTGCATACATTGTAGCTCTGCCCTTGGGTTATTTTTGCTTTCCTTTTTAGATTCATTTTGTAATTATACCCCCGCTCCGACGGAGGAGGGGTATTCTGTTTTAACCCTTTGTCAGTCATTCCGTCCGTCCGTCACAACTTTCGTCAAGACACAAACTTGAAATTTTGTCTGAAGCTTTGTCGAGTCATACCATATTGTGAGATGAATATGCAAATCTGCCCGATTACTACTTCCTGTTTACTGACTTAATCAATATTCAGTCATTTTGTTCTGTATTTTTAGATGCAATTTCAAACCTGTGCAGGCCACTCAAAATTGAAGTTGAGAACGGAGGTATTTCAAGTGATCCATTGTTTGTTCTCTATCATCATTGCATTTAAGAGTCATAAGTTGTCGAAATGCACATATGCAGAAACTAAATTCATAGCAACTTTTGTTACTTTTTACCACTGGGCCGATGCCACTAGTTATGGATTATTAGTCCTAGAGGGTATTCACAAACTTAGTGGCCAATACTTGAATAATGGCTCGAAATCCGATATTTTTTGAAAACTTTTAATATCTTAATTATAGAAAAGATTGTATCAAAACCTTACTAGTATCTAACTCCTGAATAGGACTTTCCTTAGCCGGTTTTGGATTTCCTTTTTAGATTCATTTGGTAATTTGTTCTCTATCAGCTTTTCCATATATTTCGGTTTATGGATTTCCAAATGTTTTGATTTGATCTGCACTGAAGAGACATAAGTTTTCGAAATTCGCATACACAGAATCTAAATTCATAGTAACTATGGTATTTTGTTTTTCATACCTTGAATTCTACAGTGGGGTGCAGACATAACCTCTCGTCCAAGTTAACTTGGAGAGCAGTCACAAGAACAGCTCAAAGTTAACTTTAAGTTAACTTGGAGCAGACTTAGAACAGTCCTAGAATCCTGACTGCTCTGGTCCTAGAATCATGTCTGTTCTACCCATGACCGTTCTACCTAAGTCTGATCTAGCCATTACCGTTCTACCTTAGTCTGTTCTGGCCATGACCGTTCATCTAAGTCTGCTCTGACCATGACCGTCCTTACCAAGTCTGTTCTGGTAATGACTATTTTTGCCAAGTCTACTGTGGGCAATGCCGTTTTTTTTTGTCTTAGAATTTAAATTAAATTAAATATGAATTTGGAAGTGTAAGAATTTCCGTTTCTCGAGCCCGAAACCGTTAAAATAAATAAATAATAAAAGAAAAACAAAAAAAACAAAAAAAAAAAAAAAAAAAAAAAAAAAAAAAAAAAAAAAAAACAAA